>RCSS01000234.1:0-23927 GCA_004000155.1 Tubulinosema ratisbonensis | reverse complement strand
CTCGGCAAGTTTGCGCTGACCGTTTTACAGTTAATTAATATGATTTTTAAAGACAGGCGTTTTTTTGATCAAAGACAAGTGAATTTTATATAAATTTAAAAATATAATTAAAAATTTATAAACCATACTCATGTGCAACATTCAGTTGGTTTCGTCATTATTATTTTTAAAAATTACAAAGCTATGAAGAATGTTTCTCTGGCAAGCGTTCGCTCAATTAATTTAAAAACCAAATCTTAATATTTCGCTTTTCTTATTAAAAAAATTACTAACGTCAATATTGATTGGAATAGTAAGCATTTCCTCTTTAGATACACAAAAAAAATTATTTTGTAGAAAAAAAGTATATATATTATAATTCTTGATTTGTTTTATTTATAGACAATGACATTGTAAAAATTTAAAGCAATAATATTCTATAGGATGCACATTAGAAAAATCTGAGCAGAAATTTTCGTCAAAAACAATCTTAAAGACAATTGTGGTGAGTATGCTCTAACATAAGAAAGAAATGTTAGAAATATTAAATTAATGTCTTAATAAGTTTTTTAGTCTGTAGTGTACGAAATTACAGCCATAAAAAGTCTAGTTTTATAAACAAAATAGTTTATAAAATTTGTATGATATTTGCTTCTACAAAGTTTGATCTTTTATTTCTAATTCAATTTTGTTAAATTGCTTTGAACTTTAAAAAACAACCCCTAACAAAACGTGTATTTATTAATTCTTAAATTTGTTTCAAGTATAAAGCTTGGCATACTAAAGAAAGTATTTTCGGAAAATACATAAATATAATTTCATAACCATTTTATATTATTAAACGTACACACAATAATTTAAATAATGAAAAAATATGGCTTTATTGAATGTACTTTCTTCTTTATCAAAAATTAATTCTAGGTAACATCTAAGATTTTTCTCGTGTGCTTTTCTGCGGTTTTATTCATTTATTATAAATTCTAACATAAAATCGTTTATAAAAAAACTACACATAATTCTATATTATTATAGTAAAATGAATATTTATTTTCTTTAACTTCTTTGTAATTTATGAAATCAAAGAAAACTTTTACGATTTTTTCATTAATCTTTTCTTGACGTTCTCTTATTGCAAAGAATTTATTAAAAAATTCGTTTTTATTATCTAAACAAACAAATATATTCTAAAATCAAATAAATAGTCCTTTAATGTTGTTTCCCAGATTTAGTAACATTTAAAATATAATTATTGCACATCAAATCGCAAAAATTGAAATATCGAGGAGTTTTATTTATATTCGTTTGTAAACTAAGTAGAATTTATATTAATAATTAATATCACTTTCTTTATGTTTGTTTTTAATTCTCAAAAAATATAATTATCATTTCTTACTAAACATTTAAATCCATTTATTTTAATATGATAAATGTCCTCAAAATCCCTTTTCTTTATTTCATTTGTAAGTTTCATCAATTTAAAAAAGGTAGATTGGTTTTAAAGATATAAGCTAAACTTGTGAGGGATAGGTTTGATTTAATTTAAACTTTATTAAAAAGATAGGATTAAATCTTTCCGTGAAATATTTTTGAGAGTTAATAATACAATAAAAATGCATAATATAAATTTTGTATGATTTTTTTAACAAAAAAGATTGTAATTATGATTTGCTTTGATTTCTTTAATTAAATTACTTGTTCAGTATTATAATCCTAAAAGAAACTTAAAGGTTTACAAGACGGGGATTAGAAAAATAAGTTATCATTTATAACGATATTATTATGTATTTTTTATCAATTAAAAGAATCGAATATAAAAAAACAATTACAAAAACAAGTCATTAAGGTGGTTTTAGGTTTGTATTTTATAAATTAACATTTATAATACAAGTAATTTTACATAAATAAAAGTGAAATTATAATATATAAATTTTTAACAAAAAAATATAATGTATAACTTAGAAATAAATTAAAAAAATCCAAGACAGTATGAATAAGATTTTTAACTTTTCAAATTTTTATTAAGAAAAGTAATAGAGAGAGAAGAAATTTTTTTATAAGTATTGGCAAAAGACACTTGAGAGAATCGCTAAATCTAATTAAATAAAAATTTTAAAACGTATAAGAAATGTTTTTAGAAACATTTAAATTTTATGAGATTACAGAGGCTGTTGATACAATTTTAATTAAAATTATATTTATTATATTTTGTTGGCATGTAAACACCTTTAAGAAAATTCGAGGACTATTTAGAATACCTCAATAGTTCTCTATTATTTGAATGAAATAATAACAGTGATTTATGATATAGTACAAAAATTTTATTTTTTAATTACAAAAGAGTTCGATAGACTTAAACATGGAATGTTAAAACATAGATTATAATCCAATGCTATAATGTCTATTTATGGAACCTTTATTAGAATTCTAAAGCCAATGTCAAGCATTCGATTAACTATAATAATCAAAAAATAATATTTTTCAAAATTTTATATATTTTCTTAAATTTTAACAAATTTAGCTCTTTTACATGGAAAATAGTAAAAAGTAAGTCAACCGAATCATGAAATACATTTATGGCCCGAAACGTCGAAAGCTAAATGATTTAAAGCATTTTTATTTTAAGTAGTTTAGCTTTCGGTAGATTAAAAAAATTTTTTACTGACAATTTTTAGCTTTTAAATTTTGATTTCAATACTGTTACCATGATTAATTTTGATAAAAAATTTCACTATAAACTTTCTTTCTTCCAAACCATTTTTATATCATTACTTATCCATTATGTGTTCTTCAAATCTAGAACAAATAATGAAATTAATGTCATTGTTGATAAGTAAGTTTACCTTAATTATTTTTCCATTTCACAAGAAGGATTGATAAAATTTAAAATAAAGAAATCATCCAAGCATGTTTATTTTTTTTTTAAAAATAAATTAAAACGGGTTATTTCTAAAATAAAGAACAACACACTAAAGAATTAAAACAACTATTTGTGCAATATTTATTCACAATTTGCTTATAAATCATGTTAAAATTAATTTTTTCGAATTTTTTTAAAGTTCTTAACCAATTTACCCATATAATCAATTTTTTCTTATAAATTACTAATTCTAAATACAAGTCTCTAAGTTGAATAAAATAAAAAAATATTTCATTCCTTTTAAAACCTACTTTTATTACCGTTCTCTTAAAATTTCTAAATAAATTTATAATTTTTTTTTTCGAAAACACTTTTGTCTTCTTGTATGCTATTTATCATACTTTTATCAAATACAGCAGTTTCTAAATCTAAGGAAATATTATTATTTTCAGTAAAATATATTTCAAAAATACCTAAATGATCCTTTAAACAGTGTCGTTTCTAATTCTTTTAGCTCAAAACAGGCATCTATATAAGCTCACAGCAATTAGATGTCTTTTTTTTGTCTCCTTGCTAATTAATTTCTCTTCAAATTTAAAGCAAAGTTATCATAAAATTCTCTTGTTTTTTAGGAGTTGTTTTGTGACATTTGAAATCTTTTTGTGAAATTTTCTTAAGATTTAAATGATATTAAACAAAGATTATTTTCAAATCTATAGTTTATTATTTGTTTTATTAAAACAATATATAATGAATATTATATTTTTGTAGCAGGCATTATATTTAAAAAATTTAAATATGCAAAAATTATATATTTGTAAAATTCTTTTACAAACATTTTCATATTTATATAAATTCAATATGTAAATTGAATATAATTTTAAATACACATAAATACAATAAATATTTTAAATTTTTTGGCACATTAAGATCATTTTTATAAATAAAAATAAGATTTTTATTATAATTTAGAAATCAACCCCCTTTAGAAAGATTTTTAAATTTTAATAAAATTTAGACATTCCATTGTTTGTTTTTAAATAATTCTAAATATTGTAGTTATTTTATTCTATGTGATTTCAAATTTTTTCAAAAAATCTGTAAATTTACGTATTACGTTGATTTAGGATAAAATAATTAAAAAACAAAACATTTAATGTAAAAGAAAAATTTTTAAGAATATTATTTTTTGAATTAAGCAAAAAAAATGTTTGAATAAATTCTTAAAAAGTTTAAACTTTAAATCTAAATTTTTTAATATTTAGTATTTTTTATAAAAGTGAAATTCTAAATATGTTTTAATTGATTTTTAATTTTATTTAAAAGTGTGATTTAAGAATTTTTTGATTTCTTACGCTTTGTGTCCAAGTATATATTAAAGGATAATTTTTTTAATTAAAATATAGACAGAAAAAATTATCATTTTCTTTAATATTGTTCACTTAATTACAATATTTTGTTAATTTTTTAGAATTATTATGCAATTACTGATAAAAAATCTTATTTTTCGAAATACAAAGAAATCTATTATAAATGTTTTTCTTTAGAAATCTTGGTCTGTCTAAAATATACTTGAGTTTTATAAGTATGGCTTATAGACGAATAAGTACAATTGATTAATAATGATTAGTAAAATATAAAATTAGAATTATTTTTTCAACATTTGTTAAATTAATCTTTATGGTTTTATATAAGTTTTACAAATAAAATCAAAATGGCGCGTATATAAACTTCATGTATAAAATATTGAAATATAAAAAAAATGTTGAATAAAATGACTTCTATAAAATAGTATCTTAGAACATTTCTGTATTTTGGTTCGCAAAAAAACTCAGAAGTGCATTAAACGTACTTTCACATAACATATCTCTAAATTCTCTTATATTTCTAAAAACAAATTTAATTTCTTCATCACAAAAAATATTATTTCTTCCGAAAAATAAAATTATTGGATTATTATTTTCTCGTAATTGGTCAAAAAAATCTGGTTTCAACACTAATTTGGAAAAATTCACACTTTCACTATTTTTGTATAACTCAATCTCAAAAAATAATAAATTGTATATTTTTATAGATTCTTCTAGTGAAACATTTGCACAAATTATTTCATCATAAGGTAAACTTTCAAATATACTGGGACAAGACAACCTGATGTAAGACAAAAATGTTAAAAAAACGTAATATTTTTTGAATAAGTTGTTGAAGACAGTTGATAGAATCATAATAGTAACGTAGAGTCTAGTTTTAAATATAAAATTATTAAGAAATTTTGATTGTGTAATAGAAAAAATGTTAGAAATATGCATATCATGTATTTCTCTTTTGATTGCATGTAAATTGCTTTGAACTCTTAATGTTATTAATCCTAAAATAAAGTGGATTTTTTTAGTAGAATGCTCTTTTTCTATTGTGATAGCTTGTTTTATCAAACAGATTATTTCTGGAAATAATATTTTAACAATTTCATACCCAGGATCACTTAACAATAAATACCAATGATATCTTAAAATTATATAAAGTTGATCTAGACTTAAATTCAAATACTCGTAATTATAAATAAAACTTAAAAAAGTTAATGATCTGCATTCTATGAATTTTTTTGAGTTTAATTTTTCATTTGAAATTATATTCTGAAAATTTTTTGCTAAAACTTGTATTTTTAAATCTAAATCCAAATCATCCATAAATAATATAACATCTATTTTATTTTTATTCCAAAGAAAGTCAAAGAATGTTTCGAATATCAATGGTAGTGGTTTATCTTCAGGAACAAATGTGTTCCATTTATACCCCTTAAACTTACTTTTTGCATCGAAATATGCAAATATTTCTTTTATATCAAATAAATAATCTTTGAGTGTTGTATTAAATGCTTCTTTTACATGAATTTCAATGTATCCATATTTAAGTGGATAACCAAATGTTAAGCGGCTTGTACTTTCCAGAAAATTCTGTAACATTTGAAATTTTTTTTGAATTTCTTTATCTGTCATACACAAAACTGGATAAAAAATGTTTATAAAATTTCTGAATGATTCGATTGTCCTTTCGCAAGTTTTAAATGCTTGAATAGTATATATCATATTCTTATTTGAATCAGAACTATTATTTGTTTCTATCGCAGAAAATCCTAGATTTATAACTGCAAATATCTGTATTATATAATAAATAAAATCCATGGGTTAAATATTTTTTATAATTTATCTGCTTGTTTATAAAGGAATGATAAGAATTTGATTATACAATTTTTATTACAAATTATGATATAAAAATATAAACTTTTGTATTTTCAAAATTGGAAGTTATTTAAATCAACGGGATATTATTTTTTTATTAAAATTTTATACATAACTATTAAAATAACAGAATTATTTTGCATGGGTTGGACATAGTTCTATTAAGGCGTTTTTTTATAACTTTCATTTAAAAAAGGCATAATATACATAATTTTAGATTTATAAATTTTTATTTTTTAAAACAAAACCAATTAATATATATCTCCTTTAATATGATAATTTTTTCTCCAATTATATAATCATTTATTAGAAAAAGATGGTTTATATATCCAACGGAATTAATAAAACAAAGCCCTGTAGAAAAAGTCATTTGTTCGTATTAATTAATATATATTCTTTTGTTTGTTTACAAAACACAATTTTTATTTATAAAATAAATATTTGGCACATCAAATTTATAATTAGATCTAAATAAGTTCATTGTAAAATATGTAATATTTTATCTTAATTGAATAATATATTTTCAGTTTTTATAAGTTATAAATAAACACAGACATTTAAAATCTAATTTAAATAGATATATTTCAATGATTAAGCCATTTTAATATTTATTTTCTATGATTTTTCATACGCAATTTACTCTTATTATTTGAAAGAAAATACTTTTATTTTATCTTAGATTACAAGGCCATCTAAAATTTATAGAAAGGTTATAAAATTATTAATTTATACACTTAATAATTAACAAATTATCAATTACGGGCGTTTTTAAGGTTGAGCGAACCATTTTTATTATATCATTAATCATGTAATATTTCAAAAGTATATTTTAATTAATCATCTAAGATTTTTTGCACATAAAATTTGATCTTTTCCGCTGTATTCTAGAATGGTTTTAATTTTTTACATAACGTTTTTAATTTGAATTAGAGTTTAATTAGAAAGTTTCTCCTAAGTAACCAAAATTTCAATATGGTTATAGCTCAAACTAACAATCCTATCTCCACTTTATACACATAATTATCAATGGGGGTTCATAATTATATTATCAAATAAAACATAGAGCATGAAATCATTTTTAACTGTGCTTAAATTGCGTCTTTTTTGTTAAATCATTATTTTTGTATAAATTATTTTGTTGTCTTAGAAAAAAATATAAAAAGGAAAACTTTGATTCCATTTAAAATATTGCAGAAATATTTTCAAAATAATTTTTATAATATTGAATTAAAATATATGTTGTTAAATCCAGCATTACATTGTTTTTACGATACATTTATTTTTAAACATAAAAAAGTTTGCTGTTTTTTAAATGCTTATTAAAATGAAATAAATACTCAAATATCTTATAAATTATTTAGACTAGCAATAAATTTTAATTAAAAAAACATCAGATTAAATAAATGTTAAAAATTATTCTTTATTAATTTCGAAAAAATCTAACATTGCAATAAAAGTTTCACGCACTAAAGATTCTTTAAATTGGTATATATTTTCAAAACAGAAAGTTTCTGTTTCTTCAACAAAAAAACCATTTATTGTAAAATCAAAGGGTATGATTTTATGAACATCTTTTGTACAATCAACAAAATTTTTTTTAATTTCAAATTTGGTAATTTCTAATTTATTACTTATTGTACACATTTTTATATTTACTAAAAAAAAGTAAGTATAGTAAAATTCAACGGCCTTTTTCACACTAATGTTAGAACAAAAATCATCATCATATAAAAATACTAAAAAGATTTGACCACAGTATACTCTTAAATAAGATAAAAAGGCCAAGAAAACAAAATAATGAGTTATCATTTTTTCGGTTTTAGGTAAATAAATCATTATACAGGCATATAATCTAGTTTTATAAATAAAATAGTTTAGAAATTCTGAATGATGTATAGAAAACAAATTTGCTGCTTTCAAATTTAGAATTTCCGATTTAATTTTTTTTAAATTTGCTTGAATTCTGAAGACTATGAATCCTATTAATAGATGAATTTTTTTAACGTATGTGATATATGTGATTTCTAAAGAACTTTGGATCAAATATAGCAATTCAGGAAATAAAATAAATAAAATTCTATATCCTCTATCATTTATTAATCTTTTCCATAAAAATTTTATGAGCTGTTTGAGATGTTCACTTCTTAAACGTATATCCAATCTATTATTTAAAAAACATAAAAAATTTTGAAACTCACTTTTATGTAGTTTTTTTGCGTTTATTATATGATTATTAAATTGTAAAATAAAATCTGTTATAAAAAATTCCAGCGCATTTTTCATATTGTTCTGATATAATAAATAATTATTTTCTTGAACTTTCTCATAAATCAAAAAATCGAAGAAGTATATAGCCATTCTTTGTGTAAATTTGTCATGCGGAGATCTCATTGAAAAAAAAATGTTTGTAAACTCACAGTTTACATCTAGTAATTCAAAAAGATTTTTCATATCAAATAAATAATGTTTAAATGGAAACTCCCAAGCTTCTCTTGTTATAATTTTGGTTCCACAAATATACATGGCATCTAAATAACTGAATCTTTTTTGTAATTCTATACAACCCTGCAAATTAATTAACAAATTTGATAAATTTTCTGAATCACCATTGTTTTGTTGAGTTTGATAATCTATATCATCAGAAGTCGTTGTTATTATTGATTCAAGTTTGTCAATTTTATATTCAATATAATTTTCTAAATTATATAAAATTGTATTCGACTCAGAGTTTTGGGTCAAATTAAAAAATATTTTTAGAAATTTTAGGGAGTTAAGAATAAACATTTAGGGATGATTTAATTTTCATTTTCAGTTTTTTTATTATCGATAAGAGGATATTTAAAAAATTGTCGTTTTGGAATTTTCTAATCCTATTCACGTAACTTGATTATTATGGAGTCAATATTGTCTTTCATCATTTATATTAATAAACTAATAACACTGGAATTATCATATTAAATTAGATTTCAAATATCAAAATCGTACTTTTCCTATTCTTGCCAAGATATATATAAAATAAAACCAAAATAATTCGAGAATAAAAAAAATATAGAGTTTTTTTAAATGATAATACGATAACAAGATTGGTTTTTTAATTAAATAAAAAAGTTTGAATATTCAGATATATAACTGTATCCGAGCCAAGTTTTTTCATATAGCTAAAAAAATATTACTTGATTTTTAATGATAGCAAAAATAGATATAATCAATTTATGTTATTTAAAACTTTTTTCAAGGATGAGAAAATTATTAGACATATATTAAACTAAAGATATTTATTTTAGAAAGAAAATTATCATCTATTGTATTTAGATTGTCGCAATAAAATATAATAATTATAAATGAATTTCCAATATTTAAAAACAAAAATTAGTAAAAACCTAAAATTTTACATTTATTTTAAGAAATAGATCATATTTTCTACTTTTTAGAGATTATTATAAACTTGATCAAGATAAGTTTATTTTAATTCTTATTTTGATACACGAAATACTAATAAAATATTTATAATATGAATTTTAGAGGTGTATTTGATTTTGTAAAAAAAATAAATTTATTGTATGTACATTAAGTATAAAAAAAATAAAGGATTGTGCTTTCATTAAGCATATAAAAAAATAAAAACATTATGATTCGTTGACTAAAAAATATTTATTGCTTTTTGTAAAATTTATATATAGTTCCATTTCAAAAATTATATAAAAGGAAAATAAAAGTGGCTAAAAAATGGCACTTTTAGTTTTTTTAACATGAAAAAGAAATTTTCTTCTTGATTAATAATATCAGTCACATAAAACAAAACATAAAATATTAGAAGAATTATTTTTAGAATATAATTAACCAAACTTTGCTATTTAAAAGTAAATATATTAAATAATAACTCATTAGAGAAAAATTTATAAACCAATAAAAAGGGGGTTTCATCTAAACAATTTTTAAAATTTAACCAATATTAGCTGATTATAAAAATTTATCATTTTATTTTCGTATTACATTCTATTTTAATAATTAAATAACCTTTTACAGTCATTTCAATAATTACAAAATAAAATGAAAAGTGCAAAAACATTTTTTTGTTTGACTTTTTAATATTTTTTAAATAGAATTAAAATAAAGACTAATGAAAAGTGTAAAATTTTCAAGTAAATAAAATACAGTAATTATGAATTAGTCAATATTTAATATTTAAATGTATTATATTTGATATATAAATTTCTTTATTAACACTATGCTCTTTTTATAAGAAGAACGTTTATTTTATTAGTTTATAAAAATGTTTAAATATCATATTTCATTTTTAATACAAGCTACTTTTTTTAATCAAATTCATTTTCAAAGAATTCTACGGCTGAGAGAAACGTTTCTTTAATTAATGAATTTCTAAACTCATAAATATTTTCAAAACATAAAGATTCATTGTTAAAATCAAATAAATTATTAATCAAAATATTAAATGTGCCAGAATTAAAGTTTTCTTTGTAAACATCTAAAAACTCTGTTTTGATTTTAAATTCTGTTAATTCTAATATTTTTTTATTGTAATTTTTTACACATGTAATTTGGAAAAATTCTGAACTATAAAATAAAATTGTTCTAAGAGTAGAGATATTAGAACAAAAATAATCATCAAAGGATAATAATGTAAAAAAATTCGGAAAATGAATTCGTAAATAAGATAAAAATGCTAGAAATATAAAATAACTATGAAGATAAGCCGATAATTTTGGTGTATAAATCATTAGCGAAGTATACAATCTTGTTTTATAAATGAAATTATTCAAAAAATCAGAGTGGTGTAAAAGATACGTTTTTGATGTTTTTAAGATTGAAATTTCAGATTTGATTTTTTGCAAATTGCTTTGTACCCTTATAGCAATAAATCCTATCAATATATGTATTTTTTTTATAAATATTATAAAATCTATATCTAAAGAATAATTGATCAAAAATAACAACTCAGGAAAGAGAATAAATATTATTTTATATCCTTCGTCTGTTAATAGCCTTTCAAGTTGGTATTTTAAAATTGGTAAGAAATAATTTCGATTAAAATTTTCTATATTTTCAAAAATAACTCTTAAGTAACAATAACATTGACCATCATATAATTTCTTTCCATTAATTAAATGACGATTATATTCGTGTTTAAAATTTCTAATGCACAATTCTAAAGATTCTTCCGAATTCTTGCCAAGAAACAAGTTATTTTCATTTTTTGAATTTTCGTATGTTATAAAATCGAAAAAATATTCTGCTATGTAATTTGAAAGAATATCGTCAGGTTCCCTTACTAGAAAAAATTTGTTTAAAAAAATATTTTTAATATCAATCGAATCAAAAACTCCTTTTACATCAAAGAGGTAATCTTTGAACAATGATTCCCACGCAATTCCAGGATTTATTATGTTGTTTTTGACGTTAATATGCTCGAAATTAGTATATCTATTTTTGGTTTTTAAATTAGTTTGGATTTTATTGTAAACTTCAATTAATTTGCTATTTTCCCATAATAATGAAGTGTTTGATCGATTAGAATACTCAGGAAAAGTTAACTCTGATTTAACTCTAGATTTAAATTTCGATATTTGGTAAATTGGTGCAAATTTTGAATTAAAATCTATTTGCTGCGAGGGTGAATTTACTACGGGGTTTAAAAATATTACCATACAAATCAAGGTAAATAGATTTATCATTAAAAGGGTAAATATTTTGTTTATTATCTTTATTTTGTCTTTCTTTCTATCAAGCGAACAAATTTTATTATCGATACTTTGTTCTTAGATTCCATTAAAATTTATCATTGTTTTTTCTTATTTAAGTTTCAATTAATTTTCGTTTTAAGATTTATTATACTTAATTGCTGAAATTTATAATGTTTTAAAAATCGCAATATTTTCATTTATTAAAATTAAAGCTTTTTATTTTAACAATTATCACTAGTTAAAAAAGTAAAAAATTGATATTTCAATCCATAATTGTTTTCAAATATTTTAAAAGCCGACCTTTTTGTTTATATTTTATGGTACTACAAAAATATTTTTTATATTTAAGTTACAATTAGAAAAATGGCAAACTTGGAATTTATATTATTATAAATTATAAATTTTTAATTTCGGATTCAAAACATTTAGTAACAATTTATTAGCATTGGCAAATAAAAAAAATTAAGATGATATGTATTATTATTCAAAAATAAGCTATAGCATGGTCTGTTTTTTAAAAAAAATCACAGTAATTCATGTTTTGTTAATGGGTTTATTAAATTTTATAATATAATAATGATGAAGTATTTTACGAAAATAAAAAAAAAATAGTAGTATGGCTTTAACAACATTAATATTCAATAACCCACACGGATTTTACATCATTTAAAGTGTGTTTTTGCGGTCGATTTTTCAAGATTTAATTGATTCAATATGTGTATTTTGTGGTAATTAATAAAAAAAAAAGTTTGTTGAATTTGAACTACGAATATTTTAAATATAACACAAATAGAGTATGTTATGCAACAATAGGTTATTTATGCATGTATTTGAAAATTAAATAAAAAGCACCTATTATATTGTACTCAAGAATTTTTTTAAAAATAAAAAACCCAGATCTTTTACATAGAATACTACTGAAAATATTAAGTGTTCTTACTGAAAATTTTAATCATGTATAAACATAAAAGAGATATTTGATAAAGAGATTATTAATTATAATGAAATACTTAAAAACAATAATTTGAAAACTTTTTTAATTATTAAACGTAATTGTAAAAAGAGAATTATTGATTTTAAAACATTAGTGATTTAATTAATGAAAAGCAATGATTATATTTAATAAAATATGTTTCGTTTGTAAAATTAAATATTTTCGAATCTAATTAGGAAATTTCTTGTTTTTGCGATATTCAAAATAATAATTTGGGCAAGTTAAAAAATAAATATTTTTAATTGTAAAAAAGAGAAACTATAAACCTTAAAGGTGAATTGCCTTGAAATTATGTGAAATGATAATGAAACAAAATTTTATTTATTTAAATATGTAAACTACAATTTAACCCTCGAAAAAATGCTAAACCAAAAATATCAATGAAAGATTATATAACTATATCTTTAGAAAATTTACTTTTTCTTATTATATACTCATAAATTCCTAATTAAAAACTAAAGCACAAACTAGAATCTTAAAAAATTGAAGAAAAAGAGACGTTTATTCCAATCATTATTTTTTTCTTATTTTTATAAAGAAATTTGTTAACAAAATGTCTGTGGTATTCACTAAAAGTAAACCAATTATCTCTGTAAATCATTTATTTGTCTTAAAAATCAATCATAAAACATTAAATCATTTGCAGAAAACAAAAATAGCTTGTATTTGTTAATTTCTTAAATTATACAGCTACTAAACTTAAAATAACACGTATGATTCATAATAAAAAATCATACTAAAATTGAAATTAACATTTTAATAAAATTTATAAACAAAAAATTTTCTAGTTACATTATTAAGTTATAGTTGACGATTGTAAATATTTAAAAAAAATAAAATTATTACATAATTGCAAAAATTTATTCTGATAAACGTTGGGTAATAATTTTAGAATTCGATTTAATATTTTTTTTTGTAAATTTGATAGTAAAAATTAAAAAACCACTGTAAAACAAAGCAATAGCGTGTAAAATAAGTTTTAAAATATTTTACTTTGACAAATAAAAATTAAAAAAAGAAAAAATAAATGATAATGTAAAAAATATGTTTATAGATATTTAATAAAAGATTTTTTAAATACTCTACATTTATACTTTAATTTTAATTTCATAGTTTAGATAGGCATATAATATTTAAATGTTTTTTTAATACTAAAAATATTTAAAATTAAAAAAATTCTAATTTTTTTAAGATTTTAAACAAATCAGAAAATGATAATAAAAGAAAACTTTGTCTCTTGTCATAGATTATACCTTTCATGCAAATAGAATTTTTAAACCAATTTAATTGAATACTAAATAAGAAACAGTTGCAAATAAATTAGCTCGTGAATTATCCGACTTTTATAAATAAAAAAAATGATTAAACCCCTCAACACAGCACATAATTATTAAATTTATTTAAAATTCATTTTTAAATAAAAAAATTCCAAAATAATCTCCGTATAAACTTTTTTTCATTACCCACTCCAAATGCATCTGGTTAAAAATAACAATACAAAGCAAAATTTTATCAAGAAAAAATGTATAAAAAGATTTTCTCCATTCTTCAGACTTTAATAAAAGGTTTAAAACTATTATCGGAATGAAAATATCAACAATTATAAAGTATATCAAATAAGAAAGATTACCACTTTTATAGACATAGAAATTACAGAACATTAGAATATTCATCGAAAAAACAATATTCATGGTGTTTACCATTTTTCGATAGCTTAGACTGTTAAAGAAATTGCTTAGATTTCCAAGCTGACATAAGCAATAAAACAAAAGAAATGTAAAAGTAAGAAATGAAGCTGTAGCTTGAATAAGAAGTAGAGGATTATTATTTTCAATTAATATACATGTTAGTGAGTTTATACAATTATACAATCCTAATAAAAAAAAGATTGTCAAAATAAATTTTGTCAAAAGGTTTGTTGTAATTGAAAACACGGAAAGAAATATTCGTGGAATATCACAAATTTTTTTGTTAGAATCAAAGTTTTTGTAGGTAAAAATTAAAAGTATGATCAAGAAAAATAGTAATGAATAATTAAAACTTACAAAATATGTTAGTTTAGAAAACATATATACCAAAATTATGAATATCAAATTTACATCAATAATGAAATAAATAGAAAAGATATGAGAAAGAGCCTTTTTAAAATCTATCTTTTTATCTTCTGAAAATGGGTTTGTAGTATTATTTTTTTTCGTCATATAAGGGGGTTCTTTCTTGATATAAATAATTTCATTTTATTCAAATTAGAACTCAAAAGATCTTGAAAATTTTTTTATCGCTAAAAATTTTATATCTTACTTTTTAAAGATTAATTTAATTTTAAGTGATAAGAAAATAGACCTACTTATTTTTAAGCAAATAGTAAAAATATTTAAAAAATTTTTTGATTGTTACTAATATCTTTTAAAAAAATTTTTTATACGGAAAATATTAAATTTTGTTAATGCAAGTTATATCCAATTTTATTTCAAAATTTTTACTTCTTTATTTTACTATCGAATACAGGGTTAATCACACATTTTCAAACGTTTGAATTCAGTAAATTTTTACAATTCTGAATTGAAGACAAATTTTTTTCTTTTTTAGATCTTTATATAACATATTAAACCACATTTATTATTTTCACATATAAGAAAGATTTATAAAATATGTAAATTAATCAATAATATTTTTTGGAAAATACTCTCAATTTTTGCTCATTGAACCCCAAGAGATGAATATTTTCAAATACATTTTTTATTCTGAAAATTTTGATGTGAATATATAAAATTAAGTATACTAGATTTAACCTTTTTCTGTTAAGAAAAATAAATTGTTTTGTGTTCTTTTTCATTCTATATCTTTAGAATCTTCTTTTGTTTTCTTGATACATTAGTTATTTTCTTTCTCGGGTTCATTCTTTGAAAATAAAAAATAATCAATTATTTAAATCTTTACCTATATTTAATATAAATACCAGCATTATAGTTGTAAGATTACTTCTTTTTGTTTTTTAAAGATTAAATTTATATCAAATACTTTTAATAATGAAAGAGATAATTTATTCTTCATTTGCTTTTAATGCTTTTTTAAAGTATAAAACAGCATATGATAGATAAGTTCGACAATTGTAACCAAATCATGCAAGGTAAGGTAAACTTAGGCAGTCAATAGAGTGCACGGGCGGGTTTCTCTGAGGATAGAGTGTCAGTATTTTGTGTTATACCTGGTTATGCAGAAACATATAATACCGGTTGTTTCTTAAAATTAGGTATCAATAATCTATATAGAAAGTTTAGCAAAAATCTTCGTATATATTTTTTACCCTTAGATAACAAAAAGATTAAGCATAGGCACTCTCAAATTTATTCAACCTCGTTTTTATTCTACAAACCTATTGATTTGATTTATCAAAATTTTAGATCCTAAGCCTTTATCATTATCAATAATAAAATATTTTTAATTTTAAACGGCATCTTATATGATTTTATAGATGTAATTGTTATTCTTGATTTTTTAGAAAATATCTTATTAAAAAGAAATAATTTTCTCAAAAGAATCATGCAGCCAAAAGAAGTAAATAACAAAAAGTATACAAAAGATTTTAAACACTATTTATTGTACATTAATTGTAGCACGCTGGATCCATTGCCAGGATCTGGCAGTTTTTATTGTGAGTTTTCAAATTAATTTTTGTATTGGATCAAAAAAATTATTAAAACTTATGAATATTAAGCTAATATTTTTTATAATTAAGGATGAATAATTAAGACAATTATAGAGTGTCAGCGATGAGTGACACTGAATTAAACCTGTATTTTTTATTTATTTATTTTACTGTATTGATAATTTATGTTAAGAAATATTACAGATAACAAAAAATTCGAATTTTTCAATTCCCCTCTTAATATTTTGTTTTTTATGGTTAAATATTGTTTATAAACTTTTTTCTTATAAAATAAATTGTATTTCTCTTTAAAACAATTCTATAAAATTTATTTTATAAATATAGTAAATTATGACATATATTTTCTAATCTACTATATAAAGGTTTGTGAATTTACAATTTACGAAGAACTCTGACATTATTTTATGACTATACATTTAAATTTGTATTTTTTTATACTTTAGAGAAAGAAAGTTGAGCGTGCTGCTGGCGCGGTTGGATTTATTGTTTTCATTTTATGGATTTTTTCTAAAATACAAAATTTATTAAAATTTTCTTTACTTTAAATTTTTTTAAAAGGGAACGAATGATCAATGATTATCATTGCCTTTTTAAGAAAATAAAATATTTCATTCACTCTTTATAGTTGCCAATTATCTAGCAGTTAAAACAGAGAACATATGTGAAAACTTTTTTATAAAGTGAAAATTTTTTATTATTAAAAGATCGATTCAAAATTTTTAATTATCTATGGTTTTTGCACATGAAATAATTTTTCTGTAAAATTTTTTAGGTTATTTTCTTAAATTGATTGTAAATACTTATTTTTTGTTAAAATAAAAGTATGATTTGATGTATAATAATTAAAAATGACAATGATGCTATATAATAATTTTTAATAACAATGTTAAAAAACGATTTTATAGAATTTATACCTTTTCTATCACCTAATCAATTTTATTATTAAAAAATGTTGGTTGAATGCATTTTGAAATTAAATAAATAAAAAAAGCTGCTCTTTAAAATTTTATTATGAGAAAATCATGTAAAAAATTGATTAAAATGTTTTATTGAATAAAAACAGACCATATCTCTTAGAACATACACTATGTTTTAATGTATGCTCTATATGAATTTGTTGAAAAATCAATATGCAAATAATTATTTTTTCACTCAAATTCATATACGATAATTTAAAAAACTTTCGAGAACTGGCCGCTAAGTTAATAACAAAATTGGTATTAAAACATCGATTATAACTAAAATAAACAAAGAAATTAAAAACATAGAATAAACTTCAAACTCAGCATAGAAATTTAAAAATACAACGACGTTAACCAAGAATATTATGTTTAAATTATTTAAAAAACATCTTATTTTAATTTCATCTGATAAATTACATTCTTGGTCATTAAAATAAAAAAAATAAAAAGTTGCAAAAGAGATAGAAAACAGAGAAAAAATGCTTTGTATAAGTATTAAAATATATTGATTTTCATAATCAATACAACATATTGACACTATACAATTATACACTTCAATTATTGTCATGACTATTATCGAAAAGATTATAAGCAAACATAAAAAAGATCTAAAAGCTACGACAAATATTTGTAAAATATTGCTTACCCTTCTTTTAATGTACCATTGCTTTACAGTAAATAGAAAAAAAACAAAATTCATAATCAAAAAAGTAACATAGAAATCCAAATAATAAAACATTTTAGAGAAAACATAAACTAAAATCATGTAAACTAAACAAAAATCAAGCAATAAATAAACTTTAGAAAAATTAAAAAACGTTAACTTGAATGTTGTTCTTAATTGCGTCTTTTTAGGATAAGTGTCTGTTTGTGTTTCTAAGTCATTGATGTTCATTCAAGGGCAAATATTAAAAATTTCTAAAAATATTTCTTATCTACAATAGAACTATAAGAATCAAAAATCAATCTATTTTTGATATAGAATGAATCCAATGTTGCTTGAATTGCTATCCCATAAAAATTTTTTTGCCGGAATTTTATATAGATTTGTAATTTATCTTTTCTTTTTTCAGATGTTTTAGGTGTTAATTAGGCAATAACAATTATTTCCTCAAGACTTACCTAATATTAATAAATTTTTTTTTCTTTATATCCAATATTTTAGAAAATAGAACAATAATACACAATAAATAACAGTCGATAAAGTACAATTTTTGCCCTTTTCACACAAAATTTCGGTCTAAAAATATACTTTTTATTCAAATATTTATATATATTAGTTCTTTATCTACCAATAACAAACATAAGCAATCCTTATTACCGATACAAAACATTATATAAAAAGTTATTTAATATGAGTTAAAACTTATGAAGAGATTTAATTAAATAAATATATACCATATTTTTTGCAATGTTCAATTTGTTTTAGAGCATATTCCATATGCAATTGTTGGAAAATTAATATACAAATTATTATTTTTTTACATAAATGTATATAAAAAATTTTAGAAAACTTTCGAGACTTAACAGCTAAATTCATAACAAACATTGGTAAAAATACATTAAAACTTACAAACAAAAACAAAGAAATTAAAAAAATAGAATTATCACTTAATACAGCATAAAAATTTAAGAATGCAAGAATATGCCCCAGAAACACGAAGTATAAATTATTTAAAAGTGATCTTGATTTTGTTTCATCAAAGAAATTATATTCTTGGACAGCAAAATCATAAAAACACGGCGTTGAAAAACACAGAGAAAAAAATGTAAGAATGCTTCGTGTAATTAAAAAAAGTTCTTTGTTTTCATATACAATGAAAATTATTGATAAAATACTGTTATACAATCCTAATAGTGTTATGATAGGGACAATTGCGTGGATAAAGATCTCTAAAAAAATTACAAATGAAGAAATGAATTTCTGTAAGATGTTTTTTACTCTTCTTTTAACATACCATCGTTGTAAAGTTGTTATGAAAAGAGCTATATTTGTAATCAATAAAATAATATAGAAATCTAAAAAATGAAGTATTCTGCTTAAAACATAAATTGAAATTATATAAAATAAACCATAATCAAGTAAAAAAAAAATTTTAGAAAAATCTAAAAAGATTTGCTTAAATGTTGTTATTAATTTAGGTTTTTCAATATTAGTGTCTGATTGTATTTCAATGTCATTGCTGTTCATGTAAGGGCAAAAAATAAAAAATTTAAATAAATTGATTTATCAAAAATAGAACAACAAGAACAAAAAATTAATTGAGGTTTTGATAAAAAGTATTTTAAAACAAATTTTTACTTAAATTTTTAAATCGTTCATAATAAATTTACAAACATAATATAAATACAAAATGAATAGATGTGTAGAGCTTTAAGTTCTTTGAAAATAAATTCAAGGTTATCTATGACATTTTATAATTTTTCAAAGAAGTATCGTATTATTTATAACGAAATTATCAAAATACAAGTTTAAATTTTACTGTTTTTACATTATAAAAATTTACGAAAAAATATTAAGTTTAATAAGTTAGCCATACTTCATAATATTTATTGATCTTTAAAATATTTTGATAATTTTCTTTGCATTGGACTATGAATTATGGTAAATTCTAGATTATTTTTTAGTTTTTACTTCGTCACTATAGCTTTTATTTTAACAATTAAACTAATTACTCAAAACTTACAAAAACAATTTTATCAAAAATAAAACCAAAATAAATAATCAATCTATTTAATATTTGCTTATAGAACCAAAATTTAAAAAGAATCCTTATTACTTCTACAAAAAAATCTAGTTAATAATATTAGGATAAACCATTTTAAAATATAAAATATCAATTAAATGTATGATTCAAATGTCTTTTTGTGCATATAAATACAATATACAACCCTGTTTGGAATAATATTGTAAAACATGCTGTATTTATAAAACACGCGAAATCGGGTTTAAGGTTGTTTTATAGAAATAAAAGAAACACTATGCCTAATATTTAAGAATGCGTATAAGAGTCTTATATTAGGAAGCTAAATTTACATAAAACATAGTTTTGATCATGGCAATTATGTCATTTATCATGTTTTCCAAAGTTAAAGAAAAAATACTGTTACTGATTTTTCAACAAGCTGGCTTAATTGCTCAAGGTTTATAGTAAAAGTGAATCCGATTATGTTAAACTTAAAAAATAAAAGCCATAAGGCTGCTTTTTGTTAAACAAAATCGATTCATGTTTGTTATTAAATGCTAAAATTACATTAAAAGAGTATGTGTATAGAAACTTTTAATAGAAAGCAAGAAATTATAGTTCCGTTTTTTTGTGATCAATCGGCAAGCAAAAGCATTATTTGAATTGATAAACACAAGTCCACTTTAAGTTTATAATTGTTCTTATTAACATGACGCAGTTTGTCATAGATATAAATGTGTTAGTTTATAAACAAAAATCTGGACTCAAGCTATTGAGTCATTCCACAGTGAACTAAATTCAGATTAAAAGGCATGATAGTACAGAGATGTGCAATAAATTTAAGGATTAATTCTAAACCGGTTCATTAAAAATTACTGAAATAATTTTTGATAAAATTCTTAATCTTTCAAAAATTTAATCTTTACTATTTTTACCATTTTAAATATATTTTGGATTAGAGTTACTTAAAATTATTTAATTTTAAAAATTATTTTTTTGTATAGTATTTATTAAATTTCTTTGTTCATGTATTACTTACATGTGTTATAATATGATAAAGTGTTATTAATAATTTAATTAAAGAAGTAAATTTTATTTTTCTTTAAAATATAAAAACATGGTTATTTAAATTAAATATGAGAATTTTACATTCTGAGATTATTAATTTTGATCCTACTATAAAAAAGAAGAAATCTTTAAAAATTGGCTAAAATAAGCTTTTAAAGAAGATCGATAAGAGAGGATGGCAGTTAAGAGAAAAAGGCGACATTAAAACTAGAAAGTTATGAATATTTTCATTTTGGTGAGGACGTAAGATCCGATTGTATTTATTAATTATTTTTCAAATAAGACAAACTGTTTAACTATATTTTAATGTCTATGAAGAATTATTTCTAACTTCTAATACATAAAATAATTTTTATTTTATGAACGAATAACATTTTATTTTCAAAACTCTTTAAAATTTTTTAAATTTTAAATCAAAAAACAAAATATTTTTACACTTAATATTTAAAAAATTTTTACTGATTCTATAAAAATGTAATAGGTACCAAGAAAAAAACTTTAATTAATTTCTTCTTTAAATAAAAATATTCCCATATCTCTAGCATACAAAGTATTTTTCATAACACATTCCAAATGTATCTGATTAAAAATCAAGATAGAAATCATAAACTTTTCAATAAAATAGAAATAAAATTCTTCCGACCCACGTGTAGACCTATCTAATAAATTTATAATAAAGCTTGGTATAATCATATCAATAAGTACAACTAAAAATAAAAAAAACCAAAACAGAAAAATTACCATAAAATCAAAATAGAAATTGCTGAAAACTAAGTTATTTAAAACAAATGTTATTATCATAATATTAAGATTAGTTTTTAAACTCAATATATGAAAAAAATGAGAAAAATCTTCTAATCTGCACATCAAATAAAATGTTAGAAAAACAAGTGTCAAGAATGGAATAATGGATTGATTAATTTTTATAGAAAGTTTGTATTCTAATATAACACATACCAAAGCATAAATGCAGTTGTAAATGTTTAATAAGAATAAAACACCAAATACCAGTTTTATCAATCTTTCTATCACGATTTTAAATATTTTTTTAAACGTTTTGAGCTTATTTTGATTTTTTGAGTAAACCTTTTTTATTGTTAAAATTAGAATTAGAAGATTAAAAAAGGCAAATGTTTGTTCAAAACTTAAAAAATAACTTAATTTTGAAAACATGTAAATCATTACAATGTAAAGAAAAAAGAAATCTAATAGAAAGAGTCCTTCAATTAAATCGAGTATAAAGCTTTGGGATGATGTTTTTAAAACTGAGATTAGATCATCTGTACTAATTTGTATTGAAGTGTCTTTTTTTGGCATATAAGGGTAAATAATTTTTTTATAAATTAGTCTTTTTATCAGAAATAAGAATCCTAAAGATTTCTTATCAGATGATTTATTGGTTAAATTTTTTTTGATTTTAAAATCTAAATCAATTTTCTCTTATGATTTTGTTTATTTTTTTTCTAAAATAAAAAATTACATTTAAAACACTGTCATATTTAGAATTAGTAAAAATTTTTAACAATATATAAATTATAATATAACCTTTTATATTTTAATATGTTCATTAAACCATAAATTATACATTTTTCTATTAAAATATTGGTTTTAGATGAAATCTTAAATAAATTATTAAAATTGATTTAAATGCTAAAAAAATTAGTTTGCAGTTCTAATAATGTGCCTTCATTTGCAAAATCTACATTGATAAATTAATATTCTAAGAAGATCTGTAACTGATAATAAACAATACAACCTGTAATTAAATCCTGCAAGGTAAGGTAGACTTAGGCAATCAATAGATTTCACTGGGTGAGTTTTAGCAGGTTAAAGGCTCGCAGTATCTTGAAATATACTTAAGTATGGAGAAACATATTTTAACGTATATTTCTTTTAACTAGGTACCAATATTCTTATATATACGATATAGCGAAAAGATCTTTGTATAGATTTCGTATCCCTAGGCAACAAAAAAAAGTTAACAGTATAAAATATTATTTAAATATAAATTCAAGTAAAAATAATTGAATAATTAGGTTACTTTTCATTTTGATTTATATTTAAATGATATTTAAATAATTTTTTAATGTAAATAAAATAATTAAATTATGTTTTTAATTATTTAATTATTTTATTTACCCATGGAATGTTTGTTTGCTTTTAAAGGTAAAGACTATGTAATCTTAGCAGTAGACCCAACAACTAAAGACAGAATAATCAAAACATTCCCAACCCAAAAACATTTCAACATAAACAATATACATTACACATTCTCAGGTGAACAATCAGATTACTCAAGAATAACGAATTTTACCTCTCAAAAATTACTTTTCAACAACAAAGTTTATCAAATACCAATTAACATAACCACAGTGTCAAAAGTAATCCAAAACAAAATTTATAAATCTTTAAGAGAAAGACCCAATTACCAAGTAAATTCAATTATCACTGACGGAGTCAAATTGTTAGGTGTTGATGAGTATGGGTGTTTATTTGAAGAAAAAAGGATTGCTTTGGGGTATGGGTTATATTTTTTGAATGGTATTTTTGATAATCTTTGGAATGAAAATATTAATTTGGAAGAAGGGAAGGTTTTGTTAAAAAGAATGCTTAAGGTTTTAAAAGAAAAGTTTTTATTGAATGTTGACCAATTAGATTGTAAGGTTGTGTTTAAGGAAGGAGTAGAGAATATTATGATTAATTATGAATAAAAATTATGAATTATTCTCTTTTTTTTAAAAAAATATTTTTTTATTTTAAAGTAACAGTATA
>RCSS01000224.1:8000-31061 GCA_004000155.1 Tubulinosema ratisbonensis | reverse complement strand
ATAAACTCACTTATAGATTATTCATCAGAGTATTTTGTTTTTCCTTATAGGAAATATACCTTACTAGATTTTATTGAATTAGGTGTAGGAATGGATAAAAGGTTAGCTCAATATTTTTTTAAACAAATGGTGGATGGTGTTGAGTTTATGCATTCTAAAGGAATCTGTCATAGAGATTTGAAACCTGACAATATTTTGATAGATGAAAATTTTAACTTAAAAATTTCTGATTTTGACTCTGCCACTTTAATTTATGCAAAATGTAATGAATGTTTTGTTAAAAATTCTTTAAACTCTTGTAAATGCCAGAAAAGAGAAAAAAGGATACTTAAGACATTGGTTGGCAGCTATGAATACATGCCACCAGAGCAGTACGAATGTTATTATCATGGAGATACCTCTGATATTTGGTCTCTTGGCATTATTCTTCTATTTTGTTTGACTGGCACTCTTTCCTGGACAGAACCAAGTTCATCAGATGGCAACTTTAAGGCATTCAAACAATTAAAATACCACAACTATTCACCATTCAACAAAATAGAATTTTCTACTTTAAAATTTCTAAAAAGGTTTTTAGTTTTGAATTTTAAAGAAAGAATTTCCATTTCAGAAATAAAACAAGAAGAATTTTATACAAAAGAAATAAAAATAAATGAATTATTTAGCAGTGATAAAGTAATTTTTAATACTCAGCCAAACATGAAATTACAAACAGATTCTTTAAAAGAATTTAAAATAAAAANNAGTTTTATTTCCAGTCAACCAATAGAAAATTCATTAAAAAGAATTTATCTACCTGTCAAGGTAGAAGAACTGGTTGGTAAAATGATCAATGAATATAATTTTATTGAGGTTGGTAAGAATGAACTTGTTTGGAATGATCTTATTAGAATGAAGATTAATGATATTAATGGGATGTGTTGTGTTACTTTTAGGAAAGTAAAGGGGACTTTGGAGGAATATGAAAATGCTTTGAGGGATTTTATATGTGAATTGAAGCAATAAAAAATATTTATTTAAAATTTTTTCTTTTGAAAATTAATTTTTATTTATTTTTTGGGGTACTAGAAATTTTATGAATTGTATTTATTTAAAAAAAATAAAAAAGAATGTTTATTAGATAAAAAAATTTACATTTTCATAAACAAAATTATTTAATTTGTTCAAAATGTTTTTATAATTTCAAAAATATTTTTTAAGTATTGTTAAAATTTCAATTCAATGAGGGTTAAACCATGCATTTTTTTTATAATTTTTTAAATTGGCCTTAAAAAATTGATATAAGATTATTAATATTAAAATCCGACTAATACTATAAATTAGGAAAAGATTTTTTAGTATCACTATAAATAATATTAAGTTTTCTGGACATTTATACCAAATTCCAACGTAAACAGCGTTTGTTTTCTTTGTCAAACAATATGGATTATTACCAATTGTCAAAATATGTAGTTTCGATGCACACATAGGGCTCAAAATAAGAAGTAAAGAAAAAATAAATAATTCCTTGTAATTTCCTTCCAGAAATTGTCGAAAAGAAATTTTTATTCGCAAGAATAGACTTAATAAAATTCCCATCTTTTTATTCCCACTGAGCTGCTTTTTTATAAGTTCGCACATGGTGAGGTTGATATTGAAAATTTATCGCATGAATCAAACATTATTATAATCTAACACTCTTGGATTGGCTTTGTAAGAGAAATAAGCATTCTAAACTTCGACATTAATTAGTGTTGTTGATGGACAAATTAGTGTCGATAAAATTGGTGATGCTATCTTGTCAAAAGAAAATTTCATATTTATAATCTTGATAATAGATGTCAGATGGTTTAGTGATGCATAATAATAATCTATAATATGGTAATTTTAATTATATTTAAGACAAAATTCGACAACTCAAGAAGTAGCTATCATTCAATTATATATTTTTAAAACCACAGTCTCTACTGGCGAACACGCTAAATACAATCATTTTAATCATCTTGTATATGTGAATCATGTAGTAAGATACAAAGAAAATGTGTAGATCTGCTTGTAGAAGCTTTTCTGATCATATTGAATTATTTTGGCAGAAGTTAAAATTTTTTAATAAAATATTTTTATTTACCAATCAAACATATATTTAATAAAAAAAAATATTCTTTTTATAAATTTTAACTTATAAAAAAATATTCTTTTATAAGTTAAAATTCCCAGCAGAGGGTGGTACATTAACATTAAACACTAAAAAATTCTTAATCACAAAAATATTAAAAAGAAGAAAAAACTTGGCAGGCAAAGTAATCAATGAACTNACAAACTTAATAATACCAACAATTCCAAAAGAAGCTTTAAGAAACCTCAACCCAATGATACAATTAACCATAATCTCAAATAGAATACTAAAGAGTAAAGCATATAAACTCCACACACAGTATTTTCTATTTATTATTACNAATAGTAATTCATAAATGGGATATTTGCTTAAGAATACTAACCCTGCTACTATTATATAAAATATTAAATANCTGTTTAGAGTGTAATATAAAATGTACAGTGCTAGGATGTCTGTTAAACAACTTATAAAGAAAAGTGTCTTGTTTAATGAGATTTTCATTATGGTTTAGTGGTTTAATTTTTATTTAAGGAGGATTTTTAAGGAGTTTTAAGGAGAATAAAATTAAATAAATTAAATAATAAATAAAATAATATTTAAAATAAAATTGGATTAAAAGAGAAAAAATAATTGTATTATTTTGAAATAAAACCTTTTTTAATAAATAAATAATCTAAAAATTAAATAAATTTAATAATCTGAAAATTAAAAAAGTTAAATAATAAATAATTGAAAATAAAAAAATTTTTAAATAATTAATAATTGAAAATAATAATTATTTATTTTTTATTTTATAAAATAACTCATTATAAAAGTAATTCTTTTCAAGATTACTTATTTAATTTAAAACTATCTTTCAATAATATTAGTGTGTCAGTTATATTCATTATTTACAAATTATAAAGAATGATTAAAATAAATTATAATAATCTTAATATATAATATTGATTCTTTATTTATTTTAACCATTGTAATTCTTTCTCTGTCAAAAGCTATCTTTTTTAAATATTTTTTATATTTAAACATTTAAATTTAAGGATAATATCTTACCATGCAAAATTCTTAAAAATAATTATTTTATTAATTTACTGATTAAAGAAATTTTGATATTATTNGACTCATTCTAGAAATACATTGCTGCATACTTCATTTAAGTATTTACCTAATTTGTCAAGGCAGGCATATTAATTCCCAACATATTCTTAATATTGGTATAGCTAAAAGATCTTCGTATGGATTTCTCATCCNTAGGCGACAGAAAAAACCCCATAATATTTTTATACAAAATTATCTTGTAACCAAAATACATCAACAATATAATTTATCAAAGTGAATTTTAAGCCAGGAAAAATTGTAAGTTTTAACTAAGATTCTAATGCATTTTATCATACACATAAATTTGTATCTGTCTATAAGTTCATTTAATTTATTCTTCTTCTAAACTGACAGTAAAATTATTCTTTTATGCTCCTATAAATTTTTAGTTATGTCTATAATAAAAAAATGATCTTAATATACAATTATTTTTAATAAAAAATTTTACTACCAAAAAAGCGACCCACTTCTTTTACCATGCTAAAAAATATAAAAAAATATTAAATCTATTTTTTAAATATTTTGTTTATTTATAAACCAAATTTAAATAAAAATGTTTTTTTTTAAAAAATTAAGACATTAAATAAATAAAATATTTAATAAAATACAAAAAATATTAAATAAATTATATAATAAATTTAATAAATAAATTNTTCAAATAGCATAATTTAATATTCATAATTCTCTTTTACTACCATTACTTCCTTCCTGTGTTAATAATTCTACTGTCTCTACCAAATCACCTTGTGATTTCTTAAGTGCTTCTAAATTCTTTCTTAAATCAGTAAAACCTATCTTTTTTAGCTGAGATAATTCTTTTCTGTACAAAAGTAAATAATTTACTGATTGATTCAAGGATGACTGATTGGAATAAGGTATTGGCTCTGTGAAAATATTAGAAATATTCTCTCCCTTCAAATCTTTTACTCCTTTATTTTGATCCATAAACTTATTAAGAGGGTTAGAAATATCATTCACCATAGAATTCATAAGATTAATCCCACCAGGCAGAGTTTCTAACCTAGACATAGCTATATCAGCATTCTTAGCTTGTTGGTTGTAATAATTAGTATCATTGCTAAGTTTCCCCATTTCTTCCATAAAATTCTCTGATTGGATCATTTGCCTAAGCTCACTATTTTTATCCATCTCTTTTTCTATAAAATTTAATGGTGAAGTGTCTCTCTTTTGTTCATCTTCTTTCTCAAATATTTGTATTACTTGGGTGTCTATGTTTGGTAATACAAATAAGATATCTTTGTCTTGTAATTGTTTGTTTTGGAGGAAGAGGGAATAAGTGTTTTTAGGGAAGTGTAATTCTTTTTCTATTATTGGTTTTATTTCTGATACTCTTGTCTTTTCTTCTATTTTTACTTTTATTTGCTTGGATTTGTATTTTAGTTTTATGAATGTCATTGGGGGTCTCTTTTGTGTATTAACAAATTTCTCCTTTTTTCTAGAAAAAAACCAATTAAATAATTGAATAATTAAATAAAGAAATAATTAATAAAATAATTAAATAAAAAAAAGAACAAAAGGACAACAAACCTTTGTAAAAAAAGATGATCGAATTGTTAAATTAAATATAATGTTTCTTATAGCCTAAAAATATTTTTAGATAAAAAAAAGTTGAGCTTATAACCTTTAATTTAAATCATAAATATAAGAAAAAATAAATTATTTTTGCATTTATATTGAATCAACAAAGAAGAAATAAATAATATTTTATGTTTTTCTAAATTATACGACTAAAAAGATTTTTTTGATAAAACATACTTATTTTTGTATCCAAAGGCTTAAGGATTTTATGACTTTAATTTAAAAAATAAAAAGCAATTTTTACTATGACTTCCATACAGTTTGTTTTATGATTGTGTAAACTTCAAAAAATTTAATATTGTCTTATAAGACTTGATCTTAGCACAAATATTGAATAACATATCATTTTTTAAGATGTCTATAATGTTTTCAATAAAAATTCTTTACAAACCTGTTAATCATAACAATAAAATAATTGTAAATAAAGCCTCTCAACGCTTCTTATTATATTAATCACAAAAAAAAGACTCCTCTATTATTATAGTATTTTTATTTATCTTAATTAATTACTTTAGAAATGAGAATTATATAAAGGCAAAAGATATTATATATAATTGCAGCATTTTTTGAAGTATTTACGCCTAACTCTAAAATATTTTTATTGATGACAGTTTGGTATCCATTTTGCAACACTCAATAAATATAAAAAAATTACGAATTATATTGCGAAAGTAGATTTCTAAACACCAAAACACACACTTATTCTATGTGATCACTTAAATGATACAGTAAAATATACTAATTCATTTTTAACTGGTTACCTTTTGTTTCCTTACTTGTATATTAGAATAGTTTTTTAAATGTAGATTTTTTTTAAATGTCTTTAAAGATTGTTTGCATTCAATACATAAATTTTCTGCTCTTTAAGTATACCAAATGAGGGTTATTTTTTGTTTTTAAATAAATTACATGCAAGAACTTAGGCATAAAAAAGCATTTATACAATAAGATATATGAAAACATATATTAATATATACAAAAAAAGGTACAAAATTACTAATATAAAACATTAAATTATGCAAAATTACTTATAAAATGTAATTAATGTAAATATTAAAATTCATCCATATATTGGCTGATAAATGAAAACCTCAATAAGAAAAGCTTAAAACATTCATAGTAATGTTTTATTAAATTCTACTGAAATCCAAATTGAAAATTTTTACATTAGTAAAAAATATACAATTTCATTAGGATCAAACTCAATCATACTCGTGTTTAAAGTGATTTTTTGGTTCATATATTTAGCAGTCACATATAAACACTTTAAAAACAATTGTTATAATAAAATAGTTATAAAATTATAAAACATCTTCTCATCTTTAGAAAAAATATTTAAGTGATAAAAATATCTACAAGAAGAAAAGAAGTTATAAAATAAATTTATAAATAAATTTAGAAAGACAAATAAATTTTCTATATTTGATATAAAAAAATAAAAGTTTCATTTTTCAAGACAATAACATAAAAACTAATAATTTGGTTTATAAAAATAAAAAAATTCATCAAATTTAGCAGTATGAAAATATTTATTTGGTAATACTAATAAATAGGGTGTTTTATTGTATATTGTTTTGATAGCAATTATTTTTTTTGTTTTTTTACTGTGTTTTAAACAAAATATTTCTTAGATCAAATTACAATTTTATTTGTATTTACAGTTATGTAAAAACACTTTCTGCAAACTTAAAAAAAAATTCAATCGCTTGTTTTAAATTTAAAAGTAGTGAAAATAAACTATATATTGTCCTATAACAATTTTAATTTTTATTTCAATATTTGTTTCTGGGTTTATTAAATCAATTTCTTTATATTTTTGTAAATGTTAACATAGAAAAAAAATACTCTTAACAAAACATTAATTCTTGGTTTTACTATCATTTCTAACGACAAATATAAGTTAACAATAATTTTTTTGATGCTAATAAATATTACTACAATCGAAAGGTGTAAGCGAAAAATTTTTTATCATGTTAGATGCCTGCTTACAGCATTCATAAAACTGAAAATCTGTTGAGAGATTGCACCATTTGTAAGATTATCAAGATAAAGCATATATTAAATATAAAAAAACTGAGGTAATATTTATTGTCTAAAAAATGATTTATTTCATACAAAAAATGAATATTACGTTTAATTTAAAAAGAGATTATACTAATAGTAAAGGAAATAGAAGAATTTTAGGGGAAATGAAAGAAAAAAGACGGAAATTTATTTTGAATTAAAGTTTTTGCAAAAACTTTTAAAAATTATTTTTGAATAAGGGTTGAAGACTCGATCAAACAGAAAAGTATCTTCGATTTTAGAAAAAAAATTAGAAATTGGAACTAGGGTTATGTTCATAGTGATTGAAAATCGTATGTTAGTTCTAAAAGGATGCAATTCGGTTTACAAAACGAAATTAATTCTTTCAAAGAAGAAATATAAATGTGCGTTGAAATTATAAAAATAGCAAAATCATAATAAATACACCTTGTGACTATCAAATAGAGCGGAAGTAGAGTGATCTAGGGGTTCTTTGATAATGGTATTGAAATTTGGTTGTAATAAAGGGAAAATATATAGGTTTTATTATCTACGTATATTGCGAAAAAATTATTTGATTTGGCTAATAAGTACAAAATTGAGATTAACTTTACTTTCTAACACAACAACGATCCATATCCATAGTACAAAAGCTTAATCGCACAAAAATTCTTATTAAAAAACAAAGAATTAAAGTATTAAAACAACTTTCGCATCATTTGATCCGAAGATCATTAAAAACTTATGTGCTTACTATAATAAAATACCTCGAGATTCCTGCTTATAATAGATTTTAATTTTTAAATATACACAAAATTTGTCTAACCATTAACGAAAATTATATTTTTACGTTAGTAGATTCAATTTATAGAAAATTTCATAAAATTACAAGAACAAAAGGAGATGCTACTAAATATTAAATAAATATAATTTTAAAGATAAAGAGTGTTTTTTCAAAACATGATAAAAGTAAAAAATATCTACAGATAGAATTAGACAAAACTACACAATTTAATAAACTTAAATATATAAACCATTTATAAATATTATTTTTAGCAGATGTTTTTAGTTATGACTTTTTTCATATATTCTTACCAGAAAGAGTATTTTTTTAACTATATGAGTCAATAAATATTTTTAAATTATAATTTTATAAATTCAGGAAATTCTTTTTGATGTTTAGTGTTACTGTAATTTTGTATAATGATTTAAATGTTTATAAATATGATTTTTTACCTCATGCGAATAAGAAAAGAAAGAAACACTCAAGAAACGATACCTTAATAAATTATTTTTATCCTTTAAACTTTTTTTAAACGATAAAAGGGAGCTATATTTTTTGAAGAACAGTAAAAAAACTAAAAAATCAATTGCTTCGTGATGGCTACATTTATAAAATAAAAGAACAGTATGAAAGAAAACTGGTTAGAGATGTATAAATAGAATGGCTAAACCATGTGAAAATCACGAAAAATTTAATAAAACATGTAATAGCATAAATATAAAATGTAGCCACATGCATGTAAGAGATTTGCTTCAAATATAAGTTTACTAAAATTACACGAAATTAAAACCTTTATAGTAAATAAAAAGAGTTCTTAGAGACTACAAATGAGGTTCTGGTTGGATCTTAAACAAAGATGATTAGTTGTATGGGAAACTTTATCATATGCTATGAACTCTCGAAAATTTATTAACTTAATTTTTGTTAAAATCTTTATACATATCAAATCCTTTTCTTTTTCCAAAACCTTTTTCTACTGTATTAACACTGGTTTTTATGGATCTAAGCCTTATAAATTATAAAATTTATAAGTTTACAATGATTTATAATTTGTTTCATAATGAAGTATTATATAATCAATTATAAATAATATCTTGTCAGTAGATGATATATTTAGAATAATATTTAATTTTTTTATTACTTCTTAACACGTAGTTTATAATAAAAAGGCTTATTTTTTTGTATTTTTACATATAAAATAAAAAAATAAACTTTTATATATTGAATATATATCATAAGAGATTTTACACTGATTTATCATTACAGAATCAAAAAAGATTTTTAATATGTTTACATTATTCATTATGAGATTTCTTAGCTAATGCGTTACTAGATGGTTGGATATTCTTGTAAATTCATTTATTGAAAAAAAATAAAAGAAATAAACCTTTTTTGACAATATGAAAAAAATTTTTTACTTTCTAAAAATCTTAGATAATCATTTTAAATTGCAAATCTTAGATTTAATTATGTTACTGCGGTGTTTTTAAACTTACAGAAATTCTTTCGTTGCTAAAGTATAAAAACATTTTTGAATATTCTTACACTAGCAATTTCAATGAATGCTTGCAAACAAAGTAATTTATTGATAGTAGAAAATTATAAATGTTGCTAAAATAATTACCATAAAAAGATAATGCAACATAAGGACGACATTACACGTTTGATTTAACATATATTTTTCAAAACATTGCCCTTTACAATTATCAGCAACATGAATGAGAAAGAAGATGCTGTCAGAAAGAAACGAAAAGGATTAAAACAAGATAATATTAAAAAATTTATGCTGAATTTTAATAATTATTATCCAGAATTAAAAAGAAATAACTAGTTCGAAAAAAAATTACTTAAAAGTGAAAGATTGAAGTAGATTGTTTCTTTAACAAAGTAAAAATATTGTATGTTTTATTTTAAATAATAATGTGCAGAAAGAAAATTATCTACATTTATATCAACAATTTCATGCAAGCAGACATCTAAATCTTACTTAAGCGATCGAATCTTATAAATAATGAGAAAAAAAGCAGAACAACATCATCACAAGAATATTATAACAAATATAAAAGCCGTTAATTAAAACTATACCAGTTGTGAAATTTTCTTTAAAAAGATTTCTAATAGATGTTCGTAAAGAGAGGCTATTTCATTATCAAAGAAGATAATGATTTTGAGATGAGATCATTACAATATAAAATAATAAATGTAAATGGAAAGTAACTAAAGAAACCAAAAATTTTTTTTATTTAGATGACAAAAATCCTCCACAATATTAGATATTTCCTAAAAGTTACTTTTGGCATTTCTACAAATAAATATCGATTTTTTAAGAAAGTATACAATCGAATCTTAGTACAAATATGTAATAAATTTTACTGTTGTTCTAATTAGAAATGCTTTAACTTGGAAATGATTTAAATAAGAAAAGAAAAATCTTACTTGTGTTATAAATAATTTGTTTTACACCACAAATTTAGCGATATTGATACTCTAATAAAATAAAAATATGAAAAATTGCACAAAGTTTTCTGGTTTAAATATAAAAGATTAAAACAAAAAAAAATTTGAAGAAAAATAAATTTATATATAAGAAAAAATGTTCAACTTGTAACAACTTAAGATTTTATCTTACAATAATGTAAAAAATTTTATTTAATATTGGAAAAGTGGATAAAAATGAGAATACAGTGAGAAATGAAATATCCAAAAAATAAAAATTTATAACTACAAAAAACTGATATCAAAATAAAAAAAAATACAATTTTAAATTAAGCATTTGAGGAAATATTTTTACTGGTACAAATATAAATATAATGTGTGCGAAAATTTTTAGAAATTGAATAATATTGAGGTAATACCTTGAAAAAAATATTAAAATGCTAATTAAATAGTTTAATGAAACTTGAAAGTAGCAAAAAAAAGATTTAATTTATAAAACAATTATTTTTAAAAGATTCTTGTCTTAAAAAAATGTGAAAGAAAACGGTATTTGAATGAGTAATATACATGCGCAATTCTTAAAAGAAGCTTATAAAAGAATATCTAAATTTAAATTATATATCTAAATAAAGGACGAGTAAGTCGGAGTATATATTCATATCTGAAACGTATTTTTAACTTTATCGACAATACGAAAAAAGTACAACCAGCATAGTAAATCGGTATGGCTAAACGCAGCATTTTTAATCCAAAGAAAACTAATTATTGCGTTTCTGCGTAATTTTTGGCAAATATATGATTCAATGAAGTTTTTTAACTTGAAATACAGCAGAACATTTTAGAAGTTTTTTAATTTTTATTAAATATATATATTTCAATCAAAAAAAGTCTTTTATATTGGACAAGAAAAAAAATTTTTTTGATCTTATATAAAATGAAATTTCTTTAAGGAATGTTTGTATAAATTATAGAATATATAAACAAACTCTGTTTATAATAAAAAAAGATTTTTCTCAAATCAAAGAATCTTTCTATCAAAGAAATAAAAAGACAGAAAAAATAAATAGAAAAGACAAACAACTCTTCAAAGAAATAGGGAAATTATCAATCGAATCTTATATTCATTCAACTTTCAAAATAATGAGAAATGTAACTGTCAAATATGCAAAAGAGAAAAAACAAAAGGCTTTACTGCATTAGACGGATGAATAAATGCATAAAATAAAAATCTATGTCTTTGATGTGTCTCAAAAGAAAGCAATTTACTGATGCTGTTTTCACGAATAGATTTAAAAAACATTTTACTTTGATATTTTAAAGAATACAGCAGAGACAACATCCTTACTTAGATACAGCTAGTTTATTTATAAACTGCTAAAGCAAAACAAAAAAATTAATAGAACAAATAATTTCAGTTTTTAAAATAAAGAAAGAAATTTTTATTGTTTTTCAGTAAATAAAAATAAAGAGTTTTTACTCTTTTGCTTTTGGAAAAAGTGGTAATCTAAAATGTTTCAAAACTTCAATTTTAATACATTGAATATAATTTTTAAGCATAGTAAAAACGTATATTTTACTCTATAAAAATATTAGAGTATCTTATGGTTGAAAATGAAAAATATATGGACAAAAACAAGAAAACATTAATGGAAAATTGTCTTCTTTATAAAAATTAATTAAGTCTAAATAATATCAAAATTTTATGTTATGTCATAGTATCACCTTACTAATACAACCTCTAGACCATGGCATGATAAAGCATGTTAAAAAATGTTTTAAATTTAGATTTTTACTTAAAAATAGCAAAGATTTAATGAAAAATTTAATAAACTATGATTTTTTAAGTGCTACAAAAATCGTAATGATAGCTTTAAATCAAATTGTGTTTTTTACATACAAAAACAATTTTAAATATTTATAAAAAGCAGAATCATAAAAAAAAATTCCAGGGATAATAGCCAAAAAAGAAGTTGAATAATATTGTGAGACATTTAATATAAAAAAGAATAGACTGAAAATATTTTAAATGAAATGAACATTTGAAAACGATACAATTACTTCTATATAAGATATATTTGTCAAAGAACTTGTCGGTGAGGTTAAGGAAGATATAAACACTGAAAGAATTTAAGAACCACCTAAATTTTTATGAAAGAGAAAGATTATTTATGAAATTTGATAAATTAAGAAGTTAACCTAAAAAAACACCAAGTTGCATAATATTTTTCATGTCTTTTGAAAATGCTTATAGAGATAAATTGTATAAAAAAAACAATTAAACTTATACATGTCACAATGACAATAATATTCTTTTGTTTTATTCTAAAATTTTTTATTAAAAAATATCATATTTCTATGCTTATATGATAAGAGCGATTTTAAAACATATTTAAAATTAAGCATTTGGCTATTTAATATATAAAAAGGAAATTTTTTAATAGGATTTTTATAAAATTATGATAACTTAATTTAAAAGAAAATTAGCAATTTTAAAATAATAAGTGTCATATATAAATGTAAAATAATAACTTAGTGTCATATAAAGAGGGTAACGGAACCTAAATTTAAGAATTACTGCCAATTACATAGCAAAAGGTTTATATATCATTTGTCCGTAAAGATGTATTCTTTCATATAAAAATTACATAAGAAAATACAAAGAAGTTTAAATTATCAAAAGAATTTAAACTAATGCAAGTCGTGCACAGCCTACATTGATATTATAATTTGCAAGCAAATTTTATAAGGAAATACGCTAAGTATTTTATTTTTAAATTTGTATTTTTTTGTGTTAATAATTTATTAGTGTCTGAAGAAGAAACAAAGACTTTTGATAAATATTTTAAAGCAGTCATAGGAAGACAATTGAACATGATCTTTGAAAAAATACAAAAAAAAACAATTCATTTAAAAAATTTAATACTAGGAATAAAAAGCATGTACAACTAAATTTAAATTGTACAAAAGAAAATCCATAGCATAATTTTATGATCAACTATGAAATAAGCTTTATTGCTGGTATTACAAAATGCTAAAAACTATTTATGAATTGCGGCAAAAAATAAAAATTTTTTGTGAAGTTATAAACAGGATGACATTTGTAAAGATATAAAAATATTCAGGCGAGATTAAGCTAAATAAACTATTATAAAAAATTTTGTATTTGATACAGCTGCATCAAATGTTGTCATCGATGCAATGTTAAGACAATCAGAAAGACTATTCTTGACTGGTTAAAGGTGTTTACTAGGGCAGAGAAAAATATCAATCTTTAAAAATAAGGTACACGTAGCCATTTTTACTATACAAAGATGGTATATTATTTTTAATTTGCGCATTTTATTTTATTATCGGCCATAAAGCGATCATGAAATTAAAAGACAAAAATAGTTAAAAACATAAAGAATTATTATATGGTTGAAATCATTGAAATATTATACTATAAGTTGTATAAAGGGTTATATATACCTTTTTTTTCCTAGATATAATAATTTCAATCTAAGCTTATTTTCTATACTTTCTATATAAAATACTGGTCATTTACTTAAAAATAATACGATAAAAATGCTCTAACATAACTATGTAAATGCAAGATAATGCAATTTTACGCCCTCTAAACATTTTACAGAGAAACTTAAGAATGTTTAAGTCTATCCTACTTTACAAATTTAGCTACTGAATAATAACTTCTGTATTTTCTTTGCATTTTTATAAAATATCTAAACAACCGTCTAATCATCACAAAATACATTGCACTTAAATTATCAAAAATGACACGCATTTTTGAAAAATGTTCATGACAAAAAAGTTGCATCTTTTTTTATCAACATTTGGTTATTTTGTTACTTTTACATGAGTTTTTTTACAGAATTTATTAGGCAAACATAAAATACTTACACAGATTAAAAAATTTACATTATTTAATAAATCTCAGACTTATTTCATAGTTTAATGAGAAGAACTCTAAACTATCGATAATTTTTTAGAAACATTCTACTAAGATTTAGTTGTGTTTTTGATAACTTTGACCAGGAGCCTGTATGACAGTTACTCTTAACTATTAAAATGTAAATAAAGTTTTGAGGCAATTTCACGTTTTAAAATTCAGTAAAAACTCGAAGAAATCAATAAAATTTTTATTTCAAATCTTAGAAATTATTATAAGTAATTTTTTTTATAAGACTATATTTTGTTTTAAGAAAATTTATTGGAATCTTTTATCATAAGGAAATTATTTTTCATAAAAACCTTACCAACCTTTAAAACTAAAAATTATGATAAAAAATCATGAAGTGAGTGATATTTTGATTTTCAATAACAAAGAAAACTATTTGTGTCGAATGGTAAAATTCCTCTGATTAATTCTTGTAAAGTAGGTTATACTTAGGTAGTTAATAAGATGCCCTGAAATCGTTTCAGATAGACAAGGGTTAAGAGTATCTTTACTCTTTTAATTAGTAGAAACATAAGCATATTTTTTACTATATAATGAGTTTTTTAAATTATACAATTTGTTATAAAAACCTAAACTTAAAAAGTATTTTAATGATCTATATAAATATTTTAAAATTTTAGCTAAGAGAATAAATGCAATCATATATTTTGTATTAATATTAGCGATAAAAATAAATTCTATTCATAATAAAATGTTTTTCTTTAAAAATTTTTTGTTACAAAAAATAATACAAATGATTAACTCCAATTCTAATATCAATTTTGAGGTGTGTATACTTTAATTGCTTTTTTTTAAAACATGAGGCACATTATTATGTTTTTTAAATTTTTATGTTCCTAAATAAACTATATTTGGCTTCAATTTATAAATATTTTTAATTCGTTTACCAAAATTTTTTATATTTTGTGCATAAAGCATTTATATATAGTTGAACTCGGATTTTGCTAGCCCTATATTAAAGTAATTACTTTGCAGATAACAATTTTAATACACGAAAGTATTCTTTATGTCCATTCTTTGTTAAAAAATATTATTTAATTACACTTTTTTGATTTCATCTAAATTTTTGATAAGAATGATACAATATATTGCAGGGTTTGGAAGGCAGTAAAGTTTATCTATAATTATCAACTTTTATATTTCTGATATATGAAAATCTCGGACTAACACCCTATGCCACAAGTTTCCTCGAGAGCTTATAAACTTTTTTATTTATCAATCACAGGTTCCCTCATCCTTTACCTTTTCATTAGAACAATAAAATTTAACTTAAACCAAACATCAAAAATTATGTTTATACATTTATAGAGATATAAAAATTTAAAAAACTAAAAACCCCACTCTTTTTTATATTTTGAATCGATATAAGCCCTTTGGTTTATAAATATATATTTGTATTTTTTTTTAATCTTCCTATCGCAACAAAAAATGTATTAAAATTTTTTCATTTATTTATTTTTTCTTCATTTTAGTTTCTTTTCGTCGCTCATCTTTTTTATTTTAATTTAGATTTATATTACAGTTTATAGATTGTCTTAGATATATCAAAGATTTAAACAAAATTTGACTATCAATTAAAAATATTCAAATATAAAATAAAACATATATCTATATAATATATTTAAATTCTCTTTTTAATTAAAGATCATTTAGTCATTCGGTTGATACTTAGAAACGAATATGTCTACAGTATACACATGCAGATTTTATACACTTTTGTTTTAGACAATATTACCTATTGCTGAACATATATTAAAAGTCTTAATAATTTGTTGTCATTTGTTGTTTATAAACAAAACATCAATAGTTTTGCTTTGATTTGAATGTAAAACAATGCACAGCATACAAAACTACAATGACATTTACAGAAGCTCTTTCTTTTTAATATTTAATTGCTTATTTTTGATATTTAATAAATTGTAATAAGGTATTCAACTGGACACCCTTATAAGTATTAAAATATCATTTTATTATAGCAAAACTACTTGAAAATATATCTTAAGGTTAAAATTACTTATTTTTGAAACAGACTTTTTTTCTAACAAACTTAGTAATCAAATTTTCTAATTAAAATTAATGAAAAGGTGTTAAAATATATGGTAAAACTCACCGCGGAAGGCTTTTACACAACAAAACTGATTATATAGCATTTTCAAAAAAGTTTTATCTTTAATAAAATTACATTTATTAAAAAATATAAAAATAAATTAAAAAATAACCCTTCATGCTTACATTCTTTAATATTCTTTTGTATTTCTTTGCAATTAAGTGTGGCATTACAATCCCGGTCAAAAGGTTCTATAATAAGATTGGATTCTGGTATAGTAGTGCACTTATCATAGCTTTTATTCCAGTTGTTATAGGAGTGGTATATTTTTTATACAAGTTTTACAAAGAGGAAAAGTAATTAAAAAATGAGTATGAATTTTTTTTGATGGTTGATAAGAGATCATTCATTTTTTTTTAAAATAATATTTCTTTGAGTAAACTTCCATTTTTGGGACCTGGAAAAATTTGGAAGGGAAGTATCCTTTTGATTTTAAATTCTTTATATGGTAATTTAAGATTTTTTATTATTTTTAAATTTTGTATTAATAATATTTAGATAAATTCTAATTTATTTAATAAATCACGATGAAATTAAAAAAATTAAAGAACTTTTCACACTTTTAAAACTAAATATGATTATAAAAAAACGAGTAAAGAAATATTTCGATTTTGGAGTAGACAAAAAAATTGTCTGCATTGTGGAGAAAAGTATCGTATAAAAATTAGATTTTTAAGTTTCATAGTAGAGATGTATTAAATGCAGCTGTAAAAAAAGAAAATATTCTTTAAAAAGGGTTCGTTACCAAAAATAGTAATTGAAATACTCAAATTTTTGTTTTACTTTGCAGTTGATATCAATTCTCATTCTTTTGATGAACTTTAAGGGGTAAAAGAGAAGAAAATATATATAAATCTTAAAAATATCATGAAACAGATTTTACATTATGAGGCTTTAATATCTGTCCTAATTGGAGGTAATGATCTATTGTACAAATAGATGAGATGCATTTATGTAAGAGAGAATTTAATAGAGTAAGACCCACATCAAAAGATTGTATTTGAAAAGATTTGTATGTTTACCTAAAGATTTTTATAGAAATATTGGAAGGAAAACAACAGAAGTTTTAAGAGCTATAATAATAACACATATCAAGCAAGATACGACAATTTTTTCTGATCGATGCTCCTCATATATTTAATTTTTTAAAAATAATACACAGTATTATCATAGTTAAGCCAAACATCAAATTAGTTTTATGGAACCGATTTCCGGTACAAATACTTTAATAGTTAAATCATTTCGGCAGATTTTAAAAATTTAAGAGAAGAAAATTAAATTCAAAACAATCAAAAACTATTTATTGCATTAATGAATTGAAAATAATAAAAAGAATTGTTTTTAAAAACAAATCAAAGGCTGACTCGCTCGAACATCAAATAAAATTGCTTTAAAATTTAATAAAATTATTATTTATTAAAATGCTATAAATACAAAAATCTAAAAATAATAAAAAATTATCAATCACCATATAAAGAATTTAAGATCGAAAAAACTCTTTTCACTATAAATTTTCCCGGACTTTAAAAATGGAAGTCTAATCATTTTTTTTATTTAATTATTTATTTTCTGTTCTTAATAAAGTTATAATCTTTTTAATTTAAGGATTTTTTTTAAAAATAATTAAAATAATATTTACTAAAAATGAATGTCATTTGCTAAAAAATAAGAATAATTAATTTTATTTCACAGTCTAAAAATACAAAATAAAAATAAAACATAATATTAAAAATTTTAATTTGTTTAAAATATAATAATATTTATTATAAAAAAAGTAGTTTTGGATGTCAATCAACTATATCTTAAATTAAATTAATCCCGATTAGAAAATTGCTTATATGTAAATATATAAACAAAATGATGGATATATTTTAGGAATGAAAAACGAAAAGGAGAAAGACAGTAAATAAAAGTAATGATTCTACAGCATTTGGCGTCAATAGCAGGATGACTCAAGAGACGAACGAAAGCATTAAAGATCTGGTAAGAGTTTTAGAGAAGAAATTGCAGGTAAAAACTTCCGTAATGACATTCAGTAAGTTTGATGGCCTGAAAAAGGACAAGTTTGTAGTAATATGGTAAAAGCATGTTGAACCATATTGCAAGGATTTAAATGTCGGTGTGGCGCTTTTCTCTAAAAAAACTAGCCCTAAAAGAAAAGCACAGTTATGTTTTGTTGGCGCCTTTCACAGTAGAATTAAGACGAAGAACGAATTCTAACAGAATTTAGAGAGAAATACATAAAAACATATAAATATGATATTAATCAACTTAAAAATACATCTACAAAGGATATAAAGACATTGATTTTTATGAATATGTTTTGATAATTAGAAAATGCAAAAAAATTACAAAAATGTCCTCCTAGACAAAATTTTATCTGAGTAAAAGAGTTAAAGCCTACTTGGATTTGCAAAGAATTAGATGGTATAAAGCGATGGTAAGAATTTGTCAATGGGGCGAAAGCAATCTTAAGGAGTTTAAAGAAAAAAAATCAAGGACCAAGTATTCTAAAAAAAAGTTTAATTACGATAAAACAAATTCCAGTAAAAAATAAAGTAGCTGTTATAATCGTAGTGGCGCTCATTATAAAAATGAATGTGATAAAATAAATACTATTAATAATAAAAATGAGCGAAATTCTTTGCTAAGAATAACAGAACATGTCAAAGGGGCGTGTAAAGATGTTAGACCACACATCATGTTAACTTATAAAAGCAGAAAATATCGTGCCTTGATGGATTTAGGAGTCAGTAGAAGTGTAGTATCAAGTACCTTGGCTAGGGAAAATAAATTGAAACTATTGAAAGTAGATGTAAAGGTCATGTTTACCAAAGCATGTGATACAACACAGGCATGTATTTTACTAATAAAAATAACATAGCGGGAACCTATAAATTATCCTTGAACCACTAATCATTGATGATCTAAACTGTGATATTACATTCGGTATGGATGCGATTTAGGGATTATATTTAAATTAAATTTAAAGGATAGTGAGATTATGATATTTGATAATGAAAGGATCGATTTGGTGAACCTATGAATTTATGAAGATGCATGCAGCGTTAAGAAAATGGTTGAAATTAGGAAAGAAAAATGGGATAATAAAAGCCTTGATATTGAAGAAGAAAATACACCAGAGGGAATAAAAGAAAAGGTATTAAGTTAATACATAATAATAAAGAAACGCTTAAAGTGTTACTCAAACTAATTTGCCTATTGTGCATAATATTGAATTAATAGACAAAAATAAATTTATACTAATTATAACATATAAACGATCAAAGGGAGAAAATAAGTTTATCAAATCTAAATCCTGTTGTTATTCAATCAAAAGAAATTAATACTTCCTATAACCAAAGAATACAAGGTAAGGTAGACTTAGGCAGTCAATAGAGTGCACAGTGGTGGGTTTACCAGTTGAAAAGGCTCGCAGTATCTTGAGCTATACCTAAATATGGAGAAACATATTTCACCTTATTTTTCCGTCGACTAGGTATAAATACTCTTATCTTGAAGGTATTGCAAAAGGATTTCCGTATGGATTTGCCATCTATAGACAACAAAAAAAAATTTATAAAATCTGAAGTTTATAAGTTTGTAAACAAAAATTTAGTTAAACTAAGCATAGCAGATATGTTTCTCCGGTAGTGTTAGTGAGAAAAAAGAATATTTAAACACGATTTTATGTCGACTATTGAAGATTAAACCAAAATACGGTGTTTATCCCGTATTTAATTCCTAGAATTGATGAATCCATTGAGGGATTGCTGGGATCTAAAATATTTAGTTCGACTGATCTAAAATCAGGATTCCATCAGATAAAATAAAATGTAGAAGATCAATTTAAATCATCATTTAATACAAGATAAAGAGTGTACGAATGGATTAAAATGCCTTTTGGGTTAGTCAATGCCCCTTTTACATTTCAGAAAACAATGAATTATGTTTTTAAAGAACTACTGTGTAAGCTTGTGATAGTTTGTATGGATGACCTAGTAATATTTACAAAATCCCACGAACATCATATAGTTCACCTTAAAAACGTACTTGATAAGTTAGCCTATTTTAAATTGCAAATAAATTTTGTGAAAATTCACTTTATAAAGACTAAGATAGAATTCTCGGGAACAAAAATATGAAACAACCAGATAAATATACCACTAAGGCAAAAAATAAAGGCCTTTGAATACACACAATCTAAATATTTGAAAGAATTACAAGGATTCCTAGGATTTGTTCTTTTTTTGGGAAATTTATCCTAAATTTTACAGAAAAAATATTACCGCTATTAAAAAGAACAATGAAGAGGAATTCTGAATTTAGATCCAGAGAATCAAAAGATTTCAACCTGATAAAAGAGGAAAAAAATTGTATGAGTTTATCACTACTTGACCACGATAAACATTCATAATTAACACAGACGCATCAGACAAAGTAATTAGTGCAGTTTTACAACAAGAATATGATGGTGTATTAAAACCAATATTTTTTATATCGAGGAGACTGAACCTAAATGAAATAAACTTACTTTGATTGAAAAAGAATGTCTCTCAATAATTCGGTCACTGAAAATGTTTTAAATATATTTGTAGAAGAATTTAAAGTCAAATGTGATAATCAATTGCTTAAATGGCTTCTATTACAGAAAAAACTGAATGGAAGAATAGCCAGATGAGTTATGGAGCTAGAACAATACAAGTTTTCCATTGAGTGTATCTCTGGAAAAAACAATGTAATAGCCGATTCACTTACAAGAACGTGTGAAGTGATAAATACAATTCAACAAGAAAAGAGCTCAACAACGTTAGACAAAGAAAAGATCATTAGAAAAATACCTGAAGACTGTGGACATAGTGGTGTTGAAACCACATATATTACTTTATTAAACAGGCACAAATGGCCTAACATGTCTCAAGATACAAAAAACATTGTATTCAATCGCACTATATGCAAAAAGTTTGCATCTCCTCCAGTTAACCTAAAAAGTTTAGGTTAGAGCTAAAAGAAACTTTTTTTAGGTAAGTGTAGATTGTATAGGTCAATTCCAAAAACATTTAACAGTAATAAATTCATCATCGTTACGATTGATCATACAAATAGGTGGATATAAACGCAGGAGTAAAACAGAAAAGCACTTCTATTGTAGCATAGTTTTTAATGAGTAAAGTTTTTTATAGACATGGAATTGTTGGTGAATTACTAACAGATCACAGTTTGGAATTCAATTCAAAATTAATTGAAATATTTGTGACATTATAAATAGTAAAAACCTATACTTCAGCTTATAATCCAAAAGCTAATGGAGCAGTAGAAAGATGCAATCGTACTTTAATAGGAAAAATATTCTGAATTTGCAACGGAAATTAGAAAGCGTGGTACGAATACTTAGAATCAGCCATTTTTCATACTTAATTTCGCTCAATAAAAAATTGAAGCGGGCTTCTTTTGAGTTACTGTACGGTAGACAATGTACCTTATGGTCGGAAACATAATTTTTAAATTTGAAGACAAAGAAGAAATTGAAGAACCTTTTCACATACAGATAGAAAGATTAAAAAAATAAGAAGAGAATTTATTAACGGAACATTTAACCAAAGGCTGGAAAACAAGTAGATGTTTTTAAATTGAGAAAGTTTTTTTGAAGAAAAGAACCGAATGAACTGAAAATAACAAAATAAACTTGAATGGATTTGTCCATATGCGATTACTAATAAAACAAGAAATGGATCATATACTATAAAAGATTGGTATGGCAACTGTTATGTGCTTAATTTCAAAGATATACAAAGAATTGGCAACTGTGAAGACGAAGAAATTTTTTTCTAATGGAGGGGTTGATGTTAGGAAACAATCAACTATATCTATAATTAAATTAATCTTGATTAAGAAATTGGTTATATATAAATATGTAAACAAAATAGGGGATATATTTCGGGAATGAAAAACGAAAAGGAAAAAGATAGTTAAAATAAAAGTGAAGATTCGACAACACTTTTATTATAAATAATTTACTTGTTTTTAAAACTCTGTTGGTTTCTGAATAAGTGAGTTAAATAAAAATTTTGAATATTAAAAAAATAACTAATTATTCAAAATACAAATAGATTATCAAAAATGTTTAGTTTAAAAAAACTAGAAGTTATAAAAAAATTAACTGGGAAAAGATTTGTCAAGTCGAACTTGTCGTAATATTAAAAATTTATATATTTTTATATTTTTATTTTTATTTTTTTTATTTTTTTTATTTTTATATTTTTATATTTTTTTATTTTTATATTTTTATATTTTATTATTTTTAATTTATTTTTATATTTTTAATTTATTTATTTATTTTTCTCTCNNATNNTTTTAATTTTCTTAAACTCAGTCTTAATCCTAGCATCTATTGTTGGTGGGATAGTTTTACTAGGAGCAGGTTTAATGCGTGCCGTAAGTTTCATAGAAGACAGAACCTACGCTGCAAAAAGAAGAATAGAGTTAATAATCAAAATAATTTCAGGATTACACTCATTACTTCTCCTAAGAAACGTATCTAAATTATTAATCTTGTATTCTTTAATCATTCAATTTGTATTCTTCTCTCTTTTAGAAGATTACCCTGCTTTTTTACCTACCAGTCCTTATTTCTTGGGAGGAACATTTGGTGCATTGATAAACCACTTTTTGTTTTTAAGAGAGTTGGTAGTTGATCACATAAATGTTTTAGAAGCATTTGTTTATTTCTTTTTGTTTGTTTGGGCTACTCCATTTTGTTTCTTTCTTTCTCTTAGTGCTAATGATGAGTCTTTTGCTGTTAAGAATAGGAAAAGAGAAACTTTTATTGGTAAGTTGATTAAGAAGATTTATGCACCACATGTTAAACACAATACAAAATAAAAAGAATCATTTTTAATAAAAAAATTAAAAAAATAAAAAAAANAANNANANAANATAATTNAAAANNATATNTNNNAAANNNA
>RCSS01000220.1:0-10072 GCA_004000155.1 Tubulinosema ratisbonensis | reverse complement strand
TTGATTGATGTGTTTTAAAATAAATAAAATGTTTAAAAAATAAAAACACAATTAATTAAAATAAATAAGACATATTTTAAGACATTTAAACGCAATGATACATTTCTTTTTTTATATTCTTTAGTTAAAAATTCTCACTGTAACTTAAAATAAATATTTTTATATGTAAAAATAGAATAATATTAAGTTTTTCTTTGTTATATTTAAATATTTTATTTTATCTTACATTTATGTTACAACAAAAGAAAATACTTTTATAAAGTTGTTAAAATGAATCAAATCTATTTATTAATTGAAATTTATTTTTAAAATCATGTATTAAATAAAAAAGTAATGCATAAGTAATTTTACTTATAAATTAATAAAATCTTCCATTTTAAAATTTACATGAAAAAAAAATTTTAAATATATTTATAACACAAAAATCTTTTCTTTTTAAGCATCCTTTATTAGCTAAAATTTCAAATAACTAATATTTTACAAGATCTATTAATATTACTTTTACTTTGAAATAAAATCATATTTCTATCATTGTTTTGTTTTTTAAAAGTTAAAATTAATGAGAGAATTTATAACTATATATTCTACATATTTTATAAAGTTACCCATTCAAATAATATCATATTCTAAAATATGTTTACAAACATAAAGATTCTTGTACTATGGGCTTTTCACCTGCTAAAACTCACTCATGCACTCTATTGACTACTTAAGTTTAACTTAACTTACAAGGATCTTTCTTTTATACATCAATTTTTAAAATATCTCTTTTTTCAAATTATAAATTGATTGTGTTAATGAAATTAACAGATACATCTCATGATTCAATACGAAATATTTAATGTGCCTTTATTCTTTAATCGTATATTTAAAATTTTACATTAAATTATTTGTTTTAAGATATGAATAGTCTTTTAGTTATAAAAATTATATTGTAATATCTCACGAAAGTTTACCTAAAATTAGGCATACTTTAAAACTTTACTTTGTTTTTGAGATTTTTAAGAAACTGCTAATTTAAATTAAAGCAAAAGCATGTATAAAATTAGCTTTAATAGTTTCAATCAAAAGGTTTCACCAAAAAATTTTAAATTACTTCGCAAGCCAAAGGAGATGACTAATTTGTTTATATTATTTTGTTAGAAGTAAGTATAAGAGAAAAACCATGTTTAAAATAAAAGACAAATAAAATATATAGTTATACACCAAAGTGTTAAATTTATATGAAAATAATCACTATTTTAAAAAAGCATTATCAATTCTTCATTATATTAATTAATAAAAGTACAAGAATATTTCTTCTAATCTTTTTTTATCCACTTAAGTTTTTATTATAAAAGCATATTATAAGCTCCTTATTTAAAGAAAATGTGTAGATATTGTCGAGACTCGTTGGGGGTTTCCCGTTTAAAAGTAAACAATCATATAAACTTCCGCTAAATCCTTTATTGAAGTTGTTCCTTGGGTGGTGATTCTTGTTCTCTGTCCTCATTTTGGAGTATTTTATTTTTATTATTAAATATAAAGTTTTTTCTAGAAAAATAATTATTATTATTCTTCTCAATCACGACAATATTTTTTATAAACTAACTAATTCTTAAAATAAAACTGTTGTTTTAACATTGCTATACCCAGCAAACGTTTTATGAATTCAAATCCTCAATAATTATTTTTTATTTAATTAAAAATGTTTTAAAAATAAAAAATAGAATGAGATCATGAAATATCAAAATTATAAAAACAATTTAAATAAAGAAAATAAAAAAACATTCTTTTATATTTTATAATCATTTAGTATTTAAATATCTCTTAAGATATAACAAGTATTCTTAAAAGATAAAAATTGGATACTTTTAATTATATTAATTTTTTATCATAGTATTTTAATTTATTTGTACTACTTTGTTATAAATTTTAAAAAAATTGATATTTTTATAAATTTTACTTTGATTTATTTAAAAATTTAAAGTAGAATAATTTATAGAATATAAATATTTTTTTAGATAAAATAAATAATTTTTTAAATACATAAAATTATTAAAAATTAAATAATCTCCTTTTTTACAGAAATTTTGGAGTAAAATTTTTACGTCTTATTTTTATAAAACGCCTCTAAAATTCTCTCTGTAACTAAAAAATAAAACATCTCTCCCTAAAAGCATTTTAAATTATTCAAATATTAATTCTATTTCTTTATAAATATTTTCATATTCTTCTATCTCTAAATCATTGCCTTTATCACATTTCATGGCAATTTCTTTCTTTAATTTAATACTTCCTAAATATTTAACATTGTTTTGCTCACAAAAATATTTTCCATCTTCTATACTGTCATTAATAGTACCACATTCACAAACAAATCCATCCATGTTCACTATTACCCCTAATATTCTAAATTTAGCTTTTTTACAAAAATCAATCATCCTTTTACAATCATTGAATGATAAAAAGTGTGGCTGCGTGACAATTATAACACCATCCAAATTAAGATACTTAACTATGTCTAAGTGGGATTGAGTGACATTGGGTGGAGTATCAAAAATTAAAACATTTGCCAGCTCAAAATCATTTTCTAAAAATGTTTCTTTGAAGTCAAAAAGGGGTACGAAGGAATAAAACTGGTCAGAGATTTGGTTTATTATCCCTAAACTGTTACTATTAACAAGTATGGGTGTAGAAGGACCTGTTATGTCTAAATCAATTAAACAAACTGAATGTTTCTTAGATAGAAATTGTGAAAATGTTTTGGAAACTGTTGATTTACCAACTCCTCCTTTTCCGCTCATTATAGCAATCTTTTTATGATTAGCGAATTTATGTTTTATGATTTCTATACTTGGGTCTTCTACTTTTGTAGAGCAAGTGGATTGGTTAGGACATCCTGTACAAGCTGAAGATTTTCCGGCTTCTTTCGAAGACATCCCTGGACACTTTGACATGGCTAATTTTTATTTTTTTTTTTTAATTAATAAAAAAATTTTTTTTATCAATGGATGAAAACGAAACAACAAAGTTAAAAAAATATTACGAAAACTCATATCCATTTGCTCAGATGTTTGATTTATTCAGAGTAAACGATCGAAGAGAATTTTCACTTACTCTTGCCAATGAAGCTTACTTGCGATATAATACGTTTAACACTGTTCAAGAGTTTAAGTCGATTGTTTGTGAGAAAGTACCAACCAAATTTGATATAGGAGCAATTTATAAAGAAAGACCACAAAAAGGTTTAAACAACATACCAGAAAAGAAAGAATTGGTGTTTGACATTGACTTAACAGATTATCCCAGAGATTGTTGTACAGGTAAATCAATCTGTTCGATTTGTTTTACTATAATAAAAGTGTCAGTAAAACTACTAAATTACATTTTAAGCCAAGAATTTGGCTTTAAAAAAATTAAATTTTTTTTCTCAGGAAACAGAGGTTTACATTGCTGGGTATTTGATGAAGATGCACTTTTGTTAGATGGTTTAGAAAGAAAGTCATTAACTGGTTATATAAACTACGTAAATCAAAAGGGATTGTTTGTAGAAGAATATATAAACATTTTAAAAGAATATTTTGATTTGAAAGATCATAAAGAATTAATAGAAAAATATTATTTAAAATTGGATGCTAAAGTTAGCCATGATTTAAATCATTTACTCAAAGCACCTTTCTGTATTCATCCTTTGAGCAAAAAGGTTTGTATTCCTGTACATGCTAGAAATATTGATGATTTGTATTTGGATGATATACCAACTTTAAGCGATGTGATAAATGAGCCAAGTATCCTTGATGAATATGTAAAAGAACTTCTTTTTTGAGTGATTAAATATTTTACTTTTTCTTTGCAAATGATATCAATCTTTTTTACTAACTAGAAATAAATATCAATATTTGAGAAAATAAGAAGAAGTAAAAGTATTTTAAAGATTTTTATGTGATGATATAATTTAATAAATTTTTTTGTGTGATAAATTCTAAGAAATTTGGATCATAAGTTTAATATCATCACATAAAAAATAACTGTTGAAATCTAATTTATTAAGCAAAAAATAATTAAGCCATTTTGAAATACTTTAAAAAATTTTATTTTTAGAAAATTTTGTAGGGAAAAAAATATCACCAACAAAACATGGTAATTTAACAATATTTGTAGAATTAGACTGATTTATAATAAAATTTATTTTTAGAAAATTTCTAGTAAAAAATAGCATCTATGACACCTAGTCAATCAAAAAAATATTTGTAAATAAGATTGATTTTTATTTTTTTCAAAGAAGAAAGAAGCTGCGATAATTCTATAAAAATATACTGCTGTAAAAATATTTAAAAAGTTTTTTTATTCCTTAAGAATTAAAAATTTATACAAAAAATTATGGTTACGCTATTCTATTATATAAAATTTTTACGCATTTATAAAAGTAGCACAAAGTAATAGTTTCTTTATACATTACCAGCATGGCTTTAAACTGCGATCCTTTCGCATGCTAAAACCTACCTTTGTGCACAATTGACATCATAGTCTACTTTATCTCAATCCTTGATTACAGGAATATTTATAGCTCAGAAATACAGTGTTAGATTTTGCATGAATATATAAATATCATTCCTGTAATCAAATACTGCAAGGTAAGCTGGACTAGGCAGTAAATTAAATGCACGGGGTGGGGGTTTTTTTGTTGCCTAGGGATGCACGGGTGGGTTTTGACGGGTAAAAACTTGCTGTATTTTGCGCTATACCTAATTGTGAGAAACATACTTTGCTTAATGTTTATTATGACTAGGTATTTTATTTTATATAAAAGGTAGAGCGAAAAGATCTTCGTATGAATTGCCTATCTATTGTCAACAAAAACAAATATTATAAAAGAGGGTGAAATTATTTTAGACAAACTAAGATTGTAACAGCTAGTGATTTTTGTAATTCAAAATCTAATAATTAAGTATTAACATAAAATTCAAGAAGAAATGATTAGAGTTTTAATTTCATAAAAAATTAGAAAAGAAAATATTTATAAAAAAGCATTTTACAAACTTCTCTTTGAATAAATTAAAAACTCTAATCTTATAGGAAAGTTGATAAAGAATCCTTAATTGTACTGTTAAGATTTAACAAAACAAACTAATTATATAAACCAGAATATATTTTACTTGAAAAAAGGAATGTATTATTTTATTCAATACTAAAATAATAAATTAATTTCAACAAAAAAAATTTGTTTAAACTTCAAATATTAGAATTATTACCATAAAACTGGTTGTTATTCATTGATTGTATAAACAAATAGTAATAATACCTAAACAACCATATTCTTTTATAATGAGCTTAACTAAAAGGGAGTTATCTATAATAAAGTTATAAAAAAATATTTTTTATTTCAATAATTAAAATTTTTTACTTTTAATATTTTCTGTAAAATATAAAGTAAATTTTTAATTATTTAAATTATTATTTTTTTAACTCATTTTATATTTCTTACAAAAAGAATCTGAAATTCTTTTGTAACTTTCAAAAAACATCTATTTTTTCTTTAAAGATGTTATAAAAATATTTTTTAAATAAGTAAACAGACCGGATGGCGCAACGGTAGCGCAGGAGATTCCAGATCTCAAGGTTGTAGGTTCGAATCCTGCTTCGGTCATTTTCTTAAAAAATATTTTAAAAAAAAAGTTGCCCATGAAAGAAAAAACAAAAAATTAAAAATACCTTTTTATCGAAAAAAATAAATTACAAAATAATGGTATGTGGAGATCATTTAGCAAAAATATGTAAATTAATGAGAACCACATTTTATAATTTAGAAAACAAAACAGAGCCAACTTATTCTACAAATTTAAAAATAAATGATGTTTATGAACGTAGCAAAGTGAAAAAGAAAAAGAGTGACTTTGTCCCAAGATCAAATTTTTATTATTTTATAGAAGATATTATCCTAGAAAATAAGAATCTTTCTGTGGAAAATGTTTATAAAAAGTGTTTAGGAGAATTACAAAGTTTAAACAAATTTCAAAGAAAAATTTTAAAAAAAGAAATCAAAAAATTAAATATAAATTAATTAATTGTATTAATATTTTATTTATTTATTTTAGAAAAAAAACTATTTTGTTAATTGTTTTTTTAAAAAAAGAAAAAATTAAATATTAATTTATATTTAATTTTATAAAAAAAAATTAAATTTTTTTATCCTTAAATGTTATGGTTAGAAAAATACAGACCTAAATCATTTAAAGAAATGAACACTCACACTGAATTAGTAAATTTATTACAAGAATATTCAATAGAAACAATGCCACATTTAGTACTATATGGTAAAAATGGCTCAGGAAAAAGAACTTTATTATATTCTTTGATAAACCATTTAAGTGGAAAAATACAAAATTTTAAGCATAAAAAGACAGAAATAGAAACAAATTCAGACCAAAAAATAGAAATAGAATTCTTTGAATCAGAAGAGTACATTGAAATAACCCCATCTAACTATGGAAACAAAGATAAATTTATTGTACAAACATTTATAAAACAAATGGCACAAACAAGACCTATTTTAGAATTTTTTAAGTCAAATAAAAAACTAAACACAAGAATTTTAGTGATAATGAATGCAGAGAGATTGACTAAAGATGCTCAGGCTGGGCTTAGAAGAACTGTAGAGCAGTATTCTTCTTGTTTTAGGATTATTTTAATGTGTGAGCAGCTTTCCACTATCATTGACCCAATAAAAAGTAGGTTTCTTTCACTAAGAGTCAAAACATTTACTTTGGAAGAATGTCTTTTTATTTGTAAACAAATTTTAACAAAAGAAAATGCAAAATTTGATGAAAATTTTGTAAAACTCCTTTATGAAGAGTCAAACGGAAACTTAGAAAGAATTTTGAGTCTTTTGGAAATTAACAGTTTGCCCTTTTTGGAAGGTAAAAGAAAGAAGGTAGAAATCACCAAAAATGAATGGGAACAGAAGATAGAAAACACTNTAAATTTCTTACTAAGAGATCACAGTGTACAAAGCTTAAAGAGTGCAAGGGAAGATTTCTACTTTTTGCTAGGTACTTGTGTTCCACCATCGGTGATTCTTTTAGAAATGGTTAAACTTTTATCGAAGAAGGTTAGTTTTTATATTTATAAACAAATACTTGAAAAAGCAGCAGTATGTGAAGAGAGAATCAAAATTGGAAATAAAAGTATTTTACATTTAGAATGCTTTGCAGCATATTTGATTTATTTGTTGAATAAAAAAGAATAATTTATGCATAAANNAATTGTATTTGTATTTAAAACTATTTAATTAATTATATAATAAAAAATATTTAATTTCTTTTATAAAGACTATTATTTTTATTTCATAATAAAAAATCTTAAATTCATTTGATTTGAAAAAAATATTTTTATGTAATACAAAAAAAATATTAAATTAAAAAATCAATTTAAAAAATATTAAATTTTTATGAAAAATATTAATTTTATTTCATATTAGAAAATAAATAATTTTATGTAAAACAAAGGTAGACTTAGGCAGTCAATAGAGTGCATAAGATTGGAGTTTAGCAGTTGAAAGGATCGAAGTATCTTGAGTTATACCTAATTATGTAAAAATATATTTTACCATATGTTTCTTTTAACTAGGTATTTAAATTTTATATAGAAGGCATAGCGAAAAGATCTTTGTATGGATTATTCACCCCTAGAGCAAAAAAGCAAACTAGAAAAAAGTACTCAATGCAAAATTGGATCGTAAAAAAGATATTTTGTTAATTCAGATTTTTAATTATTTTTTAATACCTAAATATTAATTTTTTAAATTGGATATATGTTTAAAAAATAAAAGTAATTTTATGTAAACCTCATTTATTATTTTCATTAGAATTAGAATTCATTTTTACATATCCTCTTGGTATACAATGCTCAGGAAATTTCTCATAAAATGATTTATATCCTCCTTCCAATATATAAATCTCTGGAAATTTTAGCTTAGGATACTCACATTCACTTCTATCTATCAATCTAAGTACTCTGGAAAGGTATGGTGCTCTTACAGAACTAAACTCACAATGTAAAATCAGTCCTGTGGTATCAAACTTTTCATAAAATATTTTCATTTCTTCTGGTGTACTAATATTTATTGCCCCTTCTATATGTCCACCTTGGTACTCGTAGGGATATCTACAATCTACCACTAAAAAATTCATAAAATATTCTTTGGTAAGTAATCTTTTAAGTATCTTTGCATCTATTCTTCTGATACTATCACATTTACCCATCCCAAATGTAGGCAAAGCATGCTTCTCTCCATTATCAAAGTCATACCAACTCTTTTTGTCACAAATTCCTACCTTCTCACTTAGTTTATGCTTGAATGAAATTCCTATATTTTTTATAAAACTATTTTTAAAATTTGTTTTTTTGTTCCTAAAAGGTGTTTTTACAATTTTTATTTCTTTGTTTATTTCAAACGAATTATTTTCGTTCTCTTTTTTTTCAAATATTTCTTTTCCATTTTTTAGGAATAAACTTTCGTTTTCTTCTATTATGAGTAGTGATGATTCACTGTTTCTTAAATTAATTATGTTTTTACTTACCTTTTCGTATTCATCTCTATTTATTTCTTGGAATTGTATACTGTCTGGCTCTGATGACATGGGCTTCTTTTTTTTTATTTTTTTAATATGGCTTGACTTAGAATGTATTAATAAAATTTATATTTTTTTATTTACCTGTTTTTACAGCAATTTTCTAATATTTTGACATAAAAAAATTATTTTTTTATTTTTGATTTTATTGACAATTTAACATTATTCGTTTCATGAATACAATTCATTAGTGATCCAAAAACATTGTCACTCTCTGCTCCTAAAAGATGATAAATTTCATGTAAACTTTTAATAAAGATATCTAAAACATCATCGGTGTTTTCTACAAACACAATGCCATATGAAAAATAAGGGTCAAATGCACCTTTTTCAAAAGAAATTCCTCCTACTTCACCACTTCTATTTTCTTTAAACAAAATTTTAATGTCAAATTTGTTAAAATTTTTGATATTCCTCGATGAGTTTCTGAATTTTTTTAACATCTCAAATGCTTGATTTTTATCTTCAGATTCTAAAGTACTTAAACTGTCACTTTCTAAATTATAATTTAAAATTTTCTTTTTTTTAATGTTTAATTCCTTCATTATTTTTATTTTAGTAATAAATCTAAAATAAAAAATTCTTTCTTTTTTAAAATAATTTAAAATTAGTTTTTTTAACTCAAAAATGTTTAATTTGTTGTATTCGTTTATCAGTAAAATATTCAATTTTATTTTTTTGTAACTGTCATCCATTTCAAAAAATTTAACAAAGGTAACATAAAATTTGTCAAAACTTTCTTTTAGTGCATGAATAAAATGTTTTGAATAAAAATCATGTTTATTATTCAAAAATAAACTTTCTTTATGCCTACTTTGTTCATAAAAAGCATATTTACAAAGTAAAATAGAAATAATAAACACACAAAAAGCTCTTTTTACAACAATCATTTGTTTGTTTATGTTTTAAAAAATATTTATTTATTTATTATTTGTAAATTGTCAACACATTCAGTTTTTAATAATTCATTTTTTAACCTGTCATTAGTAATCAAATGAAAAATTTCATTTTTATTTTCTGAAAATAAACCAGGGTTAATTTTTAAAACAATTCTTACTATTTTATCAATCAGTTCATTGTTAGAATATTCAAAGCTTTTTAAATATTTAAATAACATTTTTTTATCATCGTAGACAATGAAAAGTCTGTGTAAAATTTTATAAATTAAATTGCTTTCTTCTACCATCAATTTGTTGAACAGAAATGGTAAAATTTCATTCTTTAGTTCATGCAAAGTGTCAGAATCACATTTTAAAATTTTGTTTATTGCGTAAGTATATAAATGTTTTGAATTAATCATTCTTAATAGTTTATTTGCAGCTGTTTCTTCTTTTACTTCTTTTATGTTTAGCTTTTTCTTTTTTATAGTTTCTGGTTTTGGTTTATTTTTTATTTCTTCATTTTTGACTCTTCTTTTTCTTTTTATTATTTTTGTATTTTTCATGTGGTTAGTAAAAAAA
>RCSS01000219.1:0-10241 GCA_004000155.1 Tubulinosema ratisbonensis | reverse complement strand
AGAAGGAATTAGAGCTAATAAAGCCCAATTAAAAGCCTTAGATAGCATAAATTACAAACCCAAAACTCTCAAACAACTACAATCGATTTTAGGACTGATAAATTGGTTCCGTCCATACGTTATAAACTTAAGTACAAGAATAGCAGAGATTACTAATAAATTAAAGAAAAACCTTATCAATAACTGGTCAGAAAAAGATACACAAATACTCAAGGATATCTTACAAGACATAAAAAAGAATACACAATTATCTTACACAGATTATTCAAAATCATTTAACGTATATTGCGATGCAAGTAACGAAGGAATAAGTTGTATTATCACACAAAAAAAAGGACTAATTGGAATCTACATTAAAAAACTCATTAATGCAAAAAGAAGATATACAATTGTGGAAAAAGAATATATGGCATTAATCTTAGGAATTCAGCATTTCCGAAACATCCTGATTAATTGCAAAATAATAATACATACGGATAACAAAAACGTTACCTACATTAAAGAAATAAGCACTAACCGGTACCAAAGATGGAAGTTAATATTAGAAGAATATGATTAAGAAATAAAACATGTAACAGGAAAAGAAAATTTATGCGCCGACTATTTTAGCCGAAATTTTATTATCTTACAGATTAAACAAGAATTTGGAAATAAAACACTGGATTTTATAGCTAATTTACAAAAAAATCTGTTTATTACAATCAAAAAACACTTAAAGAACAGAATTTAGTGGAATTTAAATACAAATTAAATAAGTCTATATTAGTAAACCAGTATAAACAGATATTTTTATACAAAGATATTACAAAGGATATAATTACTGAAATACATAAAAACTTAAAACATCCTGGAGCATCTAAATTATACAATACAATTAAACAAGAAATTTACGCACCTAATTCACAAGAAAGAATCAAGGAAGTAGTTAGTACTTGCATAACCTGCTGGAAATGCAAACATTACAGAAATAATATTGGAAGATTTANTTACTAATTATATTTCCTAAATAAACTATTTCCTTTTTTAAAAAATTAGATTTTTCGAAATTAATTTTTATACCATTGTTTTTCAGGATAGAGAATACTTGTTCAAGGTGTAAGTGATGTTCCTGTAAGCTTGTACTGAAAATGAGTATGTCATCTAGAAAGACTTTCACATAAGGTAAATGATNGAATAGCTTAACCATTNCTCGTTNAAAAGTTTTTGGTGCATTGGTTAAACCAAACGNCATNCTAANGAATTCATAATGCGAGTTATTTATAACAAANGNAGTTTTATGTATGTCTGGTTCAAAAANCTTTATTTGATGGTAACCATTTGCCATGTCTATCTGAGAAAANGTTGTTGNTCCATTTAGATCCAGGAATAGNTCTCTCATATTANNAAANGNAAANGGATCCTTTAGGGTTATCTGGTTAAGTTTACGATAATCTACTACTAATCNTAATGTTCCATTTTTTTTGTTTATGGGAAATGCTNNTGCTGCGTAGAAANAGTTACTAGGTCTTANTATATTATTATTATACATTCTACGAATTTCTTCATTTACTTTATGTTTTAATTTAAATGGCACGGGATATTCCGTTAAAGCAATAGGTNCATTNTTTTTANGGTTAATTTTGTGTTNCATCGNTTTTATTTCTTCGATGGTTGGATTACTTCTTTTTGCTTCCTGTATTAAGTTTGCTATTAGATTTTCTTCTTTGATTTGNAGACTTTTTTCNGATATTATTTTGTTCACAGTGTTATCGATTTGTTTATTTTCATAATCTGTGTATTCGATAGAAANTTCATTAANTTTAATAATTTCTTCTTCAAAATTTATTTGCGAGTTGNGAAAAAAGGTGTTTATTAAAATGAAAAAAGGTGTTTATAAGATTGAAAACCCCTGTAATAAACATAAATTTTGTATTTAAAATTTTTTGATAAGCTAAAACATAAATAGACATAATTACAAAGAAATGTTAAAACATTTCACAATTTATTAAATTTATTAAGTATAAAGATTTTTTTTTGATGAAATCAAAAGTTGGGTATAATATGACCGAAAGAAACTTGAAATATCAACGAATAAATATTTTATATTATTTATGCAGACTTTATTGAAATGAACATTATATAAGTTTTACTATGATAATCTAACTTTATTTTAAAAGGCGCATTTGCACTTATGTTGCCAAAGTATAAGAATACCTATAAATAAATAGAGATTAAATTTATAAAGTTTACAATAGTAAAATAAATAGCAATAAATTCAATATGTTTTTTAAATGGAAAATAGAATGAGATTTAAACTTTCAGTTGTATGACAATGTCAATATACCTCGATTTAGTTTTATACATCAGTTTGAGATATAATCTGCTGATTGGTTTATATGTGTTGGAAATACTTCATAAACCTGGAAATGAAATAAATAATAGTTTTTACAAAGAATTCTTCTAATAAAAACTAATTGGTTACTCAAACAGATCTTATCACTAAGTATTTGAGTTAGTTTTTTAACTTTATTGATTATTCTAATAATTAAAGTTTTTTATAAATTATAATGTTTACATAATTGTATAACAGCTTGTTTTTTTTTCTAGAGTGTTGCAAGGATTTTTACAAGTTTAATTTTAAATCATGTTTTTAAAAATTCGTTTAAATGTTAATTTTATAGTTGTTCTTTAAAAAGCAAGATTAAATGTCTGACCCGGTTAACATCGTTTCATTTATAAATAAGTTTTCTCTAAAACTGTAATAAGAAATCCTTTTATTATTTATCTTATTTTATTGAATTTCTTAGTTTATCTGAGGCGTTATCTACATAAATTATTTAAGTACTTTTTAAGAGAAATAATGTTTGCTTCTTTAATTTTTTTATGTAATTCAGTTTAGTAATCACTTAACNNTTCTAATAAATTCTCCTTGACAAGATTGTAGTTTTATTNNTGTTTCTTAATCTTNTCTTATGNTTCAGTNNAATAATNATTTTNNATTATTTNTGNTNANATAAATNATTCTNAATTNNAGTAATATANAATNTTTTGTTTTGTGGTCGTGTGTNTGATATTTANAAAACATTCTTTTGTAAATTTTTTGTTGTTTTCTTAGGATNAATTATNCTTCTTNAGTATTTNAAAAATACGTGTCAAGTAAATATNAAAACGGATTNTTTAATCTTAATATCAACTATAATAGTTTCCTTTGCGTTTAGAAGTATAAAGTATATCTAATACTAANCTTATATTTTTTGAAATTTTAATTTGTAAACGAAATTNNAAATACAAGATTTATTCTTATTTTAACAATTCATGCTCTTTTTTGTTGAAATGGCATATTTACTTTGTTGTTTAAGATAAAATTCCAAGTCTAATACCTTAGTAAACTCTTAAAATTTTTTTAAATGCTTCTATTTAAAGTTAATCAAAAACTTCTTCACATTCTTTTTTAAAGTAAGTGAACAAATCTAAGAGAAATAACAATTGACAAAACCTAGATGAATCGATTAAAAATAAAGCATATTTAATTTTTAATGNTTTTTGTTTAGCTATTTATGCCTTGCTGTTTCTGTATCAATAATTCAAATTTATATATACTCAAGTTTAAGCTATCTTACACATTCATTTTTACGTTAAAAAGTATTGTTAGTAATAGAGAGATTATAGTTTGTTGTACATGGAAATTTATTTTATTAATTTATTAATCCAAATTATCTGACTACTGATGCTCTGTGTATAATATGGTTAAAGTTGTTATTAAGATTATTTTGTTTCATTAAAAATTTTTAGAAAAACTTATTTAGATTTTTTCATCAAACACTTCTTTTTATTCCCGGGCTATAATATTTTTGACCGATTCTATTTACTAAATATTTTTTTGTAATGTTAATAAACTCATATTTATGACATAATGTACGGAAGTAAAAATTTATTCGTCTATAGCACTATAACGCCTACGTTGATCTGGCCTACTACAGTATTACCTACAAGTTAATTATATATTTTGATTACGAACGTTTTCTTTTTTCGTAAGCAATTTACTTTAAAATATTTTCCTATACTAAACCATAAACTTTAAATCGATACCATTAAACGATTTTCTTTATGATTTTTTTTGTGTAATTAGCAATCTTTAGCTTATTAAAACAAATTTACTTAAACCATCTAGTTTTTTGTTAAAATATTTACCGTAGAATTTTTTATTATTTTTTTATTACATCATCGTTACAACAATAAATAAACTTTTACTGCTTTCATCATGCAAAAACTGTCCCATAGGTTATTAAGTATTATTACTTATATGTGTTAAATTTTAAATCTTTTTTAATGTGATTTTTGTAATCGAGATTATATTTTATATTTTGAGTATAAGTTGTTTATGCATCTTTATAAAGACATTTTAATACTTTTCTTTTAAAGTGTAATTTGTAGTTTTAATTTTGAACCTCCTTTTTTTTATATGTGTTTTCAATTATGAATCTAAACAATCGCTTTGTGTTAAGTTTATTACGATCGGTCTCTAATTGCCCAGATGTTAATAAAATTGATTCTAATGATAAAATATATTTTATTTAATATAAAATTGAGTTTAAGAAAAAATCTATGAATAAAATTTAAAGAAAATGTTTGTGTGAAATATTTCAAAGTCAAATTTTGAGGAAAAAAGTTGTTTAATTAAGACTTTAAAAGTATCTAACTGTAATATACATAAAAAATTCCTTTTTTTAATTTTATAAATCTCTTTTTTTGCTAATTTTAATACATTTTTTTTAAATATTACTGATTCAATTACCAAACCCCATATTTTTATCCTTGTTGATTTACGTAAAAGCAAAATTTATTTTTGAAACTTTGACTATCGTTCAAAATCTTTTGCAAAACTCATTGTATTTAATTTAAATAAAAGGTTTAAGAATTAAATTATTTTAGAAAAGTATTTTATTTATAAAAACTTGCTTATCGCTAAAAAGCTTGTAGAAATCTTAGAATACTTAATTTAAAGAATTTTTTTTGTTTTAAAGGATGGAGTTATTTTTCTTCTTTGCATTTTTAAAATTTGTTTATGCATCAATGTTAGAACGTATTATGTTTAGAAGATATGATATAAATGGAAAAATAGAAGATAAAAGCACAGAAGACGAAACAACTAACTTATCTGATGAATCGAGTAAATTTACAATAAACCTCGAAAATATATCTTCTTTTAATATACATGGAGAAAGCCTGCTCATTATCTTTTATAGAGAAATCTATAGGGGATTGTTTGTACATCTTTCCAAAATATTGGACCTACTCGAAAAGGCTTACGATAATTTGTACGATGAAGAACTAATTTATGGTAAAATAAATTTTAGTAAAAAAATTGATCGAATAATTAAAAGCACAGAGAAACCTATTGATGACATAAGGGATGTTATTCAAAAGTTTTCTAAAATTCTTGCAAATTTTGCTACATTTATACCTGATAGCCAGGGGTTGGCAGAATTTGCTGCGTTAATAACGATTAATGATGATGCCATGTTATTTCTTTAGTAAGATTACAGCTCGGATTCTTTAAACTTTTGAAAAAACTTAATATTATTAAGAGAATGAAGTCTATACCATTTTTGCGTCGATCTGATGGAATCCATTTGATTAGTGAGATATTAGAAGCTTTAGAGGTGATGAGCGAGGAAATAAATGACAAAGGATTTTCTCATATACAAAACTATCTTCCTAACCTTCGCTAAAATTAGAAATCTACATTTTTCAAGATCCGTGAACAGAATAAAATTCAAATTTTTAAAGTTAATATTTAATATTTTGAAATTTTATATTGCTTATTATGTAAGTACTACAATATAATAATTTTATACCTGTAAATATTATAATTTAATATCGATTATTAGTAAAGTTATTAAAAAAGCAAATTTTTCTTAAATATAATATTGAAAGATGTATTGATACTTGTATATTTTTAAAGAGTAAGTTTGTAGGGGATTTATTACTAATAATAAAAAATAACGTTAGAAGACAAATGGCTTGCACGCTTTATGAATTAATTATAAGTAGCCTAATACCTTATAATTAATAGAAAGGACCCTTTAATTTACATTTATTATCAAAAATTTTTAAATAAATGATCAACTCATATAATTAAACAAATTTTTAATTATATTAATTCTTTGAATATATGATAACTATACCATTGAGGATAAAGTCTGAATGCTATGTGATCTTATTTTGTGATTTAAGATAATTATTTTCTTTTTATTTTATTAATAAAAGATCTTATATGTCTATGAAGTTTTTTAAAAACTATTTATCCTAAAAAAATATTGCAGGTATCAACACACCATCTTTCTCATAGACCATGACAATAATAAACGTTATTTAGGATAAAATTTAGAGATTGAATACGTAAATTTGAAAGGTATTTAGTTATTTTGTAATAATATTCCTTGATCAAATTTTTATGGTAAAACTCTTTCTATTTTGTTCGTTTCTCTTATTCCTACTTTCTTTTTAAAACTTTCCAAATAAAAATTTTTTATTTTTAACTTTTACTTGATTACAGAGTTAAATTAACCCAATTAACTCACAAAATAAATTCAAGATTTTAAAATTACGATGTGCAAGATAAATTTTACAAATGAAATTTTATTAAAAAGTTATTTTTTCTATTTTTCTTTTAATCTTGACAATATTCATTTCTTATTATTTAAAATCTTAGTTTTACCAATAATTTGAGCTATTAAATCATGAAATATTTATAAAAAATTGTTACTATTAACCACCGATCTGATTTTTATGCATTAATTTATATGATTGTAAAGTTTATCTTATAAAAATATAATTTGTATTTTATATCAAAGAAAATTTAGAATAAGTAAATTCAAATATATAATTCCTATATGTAACATAAGTTAAAAAAAGTATTTAAAATTGTAAATCAATATTAAAATATAAATTTCGATAAATTTTGCTTTAAGAATCATGAAAGCAAAAAAAATAACGCGAAAAATTTTTTAACTGAAAAAGAAGTTTGGAAAAAATCTGACTTCTCTTAATTTTTCTTAGAATTAAACAATATTGAATCAAGAATTTATTAAAATAATAGCCAAACACATAATTTCTAAATATTTTTTTATAAAATCTTTATTATTAAAAAAACATCAATGTAATTTCTTTATAAAAAAAAGAAAAAATTTAAAGTTTCCTAAATTAATCTTTAAGATTCTTTTTAATGATAAACAATCTTTAATAATCAATTTGTTTGCTCATAGAACAGTCTTGTATATTTTATGATTAAGTAAAATGTTTTTTTAGCTTTGGTAGAAAGTAGTCCTTGGAAGTATTTGTTCTTTTTTTTGTCCATAATGAATTTTGAAATAAGAATTAAATTTAAAATAAAAACTAATTAAATTTAGTTTAATATTTAAAACTCTTTTTGTAATAAGTACACAATTATAAAATTAAAGATAAATTTAAATTAAAAAGTATATTTTTATGTAAAAAATATTTAGTAATTTAGAATAAAAGAACTTTTAATTAAAAAATAATTAAATTATTCATTTTAATTAAAAATAAATATTTTTTTACTATTTAAATAAAAAATTATTACCCCCTAAAAGCAAATCGCAACAACCTTTCCATTAGTTTGGGTTGGTCACCTGTCATTTGCAACATTTTAATTTAACAATTCATTTTTATAAAAAAAAACATTTTTTTTAATAATTTATTTATTTCCACAGCCACAGCAACCAAACAATTTATCAAAGAAAGATTTCTTCTTTTCTTTTTTAATTGGTTTTAATTCTTTTACTTCAAAGAATTTATAAATTTCATCAAACAATTCATTACAGCCAACATTATTCTTAGCTGAAGTTTCACAAAAATAAGCTGCACCCATCTTTTTAGCCAAAGCTTTTCCTTCTTCGTAAGAAACCACTTGTTGAAATTCTCTTGTGTCTGTTTTACAGCCAACCAAAAAGATAAGTTTGTTTGTTTTATCTCCCAAAAGAGAAAAATAATCAGAAAAAAGAGTCTCAAATGAGTTTCTACAGTCAACAGCATAACAAAAAATTACTAAATCAGCATCGTTTAAGTTTATTTCTATCATTCTGCCATAGTCATCTTGGCCTGCTGTGTCTAAAATTAGAAGAGTAATCTGTTGATTTTTGATTATTCTTGTGTGTTTGGTATCTTCAAAAACCGTTGGAGTATACTTTTCCTCAAATTTCTTTGAGAAAACTCTGTGCAATATGCATGTTTTACCTGAACCACCATGACCTACTAAGACTACTTGCTTTTCTATTTCTATAAGTTTTTTGCTCATAAAAAGGAATAAAAAAATTTAATTTTTAAAATTTCTATGTTACCTTAAAGTGAAATTTTATGTTTATAATCATTTAAATTTCTATTAAATTCTTAAAAAACTTAAAATTATTATTTTTAGTAAAATAAAAAAGTGTTTTATTTTTTTTTAATTTATAAAAAAAATTATAATTAATTTTAAAATTAAAATTCCCATGGATGACTGTGAGGAATACAAAGCTGGTTTTTGCACAAAAACAGAATTCTTTATAGAAGGAAAAACAGAACAATGCCCATACCAACACACCACCTCAACAAACTTCAGTACAAAACCACTTAACACTTACAACGAAATAATCTCAGATATAGACAAGAAAATAGAATCCAATTTACAATTTTTACAATACAATTCTACTTTGTACAATAAAATGGAAACAACTGACAAAATAAAAGAGCTTATCAATAAATGTGAGAAGACAAATGAGCTAAAGAGATTGATTAAAGTGTTAGGATTGTGTATTAACAGTCTTTCTGATGATAGTCCTAGTCTTTCTGTGTGTAAAATTTGTTCTTGTTATTATAAATTTGAAGAGGATTGTAAACATATTTTTCATAACAAATATAAAAATCTGAGAGAAGTAAGAGATAAATTAATGAGAGAAAATTTTAATGTTAAATAAATTAAATGTTTTTTTATTTTTTAAAGAAATATTTTTTAAGGTTTTGTGGTGTTAAATAAACTAAATTCTTTATTTTACAAATTAAATTCATTCCCCTTGTTTTTAGAATAAAACATTTTTTAAAAATTAAATAAAAAATATTAAAAATAAAATATTTTTTTAGTAAAAAGAAGAGGATTGTATTACATTTTAACAAGAAAATAAATTAATTTTGTAAAATAAAGAATTTAATTATTTAACATTTTAAATTATAAAAAAAAATTAAGTGATTTTTATTCTTTTTGATTATTAAATTTTTTTTATAAATTTTACCAAAAATATTTGATTTAATTCTTTTGAGTAAATTTTTTAACAGAAAACAATTAGGAATTTTCATTAATTTTGGTTGATTTATTGGATACTTCGATAATTAAATAGTTACATTTAGAAAATTAATTAAAATAAATGAAAAATTAATTAAATGTAATTATCTCACTGAGAAAAACTTTAAGATTAGATATACAAAAAATATTATTTATTTGTGTATTACATTCTTAAAGAAAAGTTTTGTAAATTTTGGTCTAATTTATCTGGTATCCGTTGTAATTTGCAATACTTAATATATTTATATACCATTGATATTTTTTGATTAGCTTTTCTTCAGAATCATAAGTTTACATTTTTATATTGCTTTATTTAATAAACTAATTTTTTAATAGGTTTTAATTAATTACGAGGCATTATAAACAATAAAAGTCTTTTTCTTAATCAAAATACTATTTATTTAAGAAATATAACACTATCTATGATTATTATACCTTTTGTAATATTTAATAAGAAAATAAATTGTTAACATTTTCTTTATTGCATGAAGAATCACATATTTTTGAAAGATTTTTTCAAAAATCATCATACAATTTCAATCTAAAAGGGTTGCACCTTCTATAATAGTTGTTTTTATAACTCATACCCTTAAAGCTTTTAAAAAAATTTTTTTTTCGAGTCAAGTAAAATTTTAAAAGATGAAGAAATAAAAAAATTATAGTTTTGAGAAACAATTTTGACTAAAAAACAGTGTTAAATAGAAAAAACCTTAAGTTGAATAAAAAAAAATTTTTAATAAATATTTAAAATTTTCTAAAAGTCAAATAATAACAATTTTTCAATAAAAAATTTATTTTCTTTGTGCTTTTTGCACAAAACTTACTTTCTACCTGACATTTTTCTTTGTATTTTTTAAAGACTTTTTAACGGTTTTCTGTTTGCAGTTCTCGTTTTTAAAATAAAAGCTTTGCTATTTTTAAA
>RCSS01000218.1:0-10451 GCA_004000155.1 Tubulinosema ratisbonensis | reverse complement strand
AGACTTTACGAAATTTATGAGAAGGGGAAGATAACAAATGAAAACACACTTGACCTAATAACTAGTATAACAAATAAACAAGACGATAATACAATATAACTATTATCTAAATATTTTCCATACAGAAAGTGATTAGTTTAATGAGAAACTAAATTTCAAATTAAAAACCTAAAGCATTAAATAATATTTTAAAAACTTTCCGTCAAACTTTAACTGGAGATCCCCTTTTAAAGTATGACATTGAGATTTTCGATAAAGAAAGAGTCTTAATTTTTTTTACGAATAAAGCCTCTGAAGATATAAATGAAGCTGTGACAATATTTTCAGATGGAACATACAAATCAGCTCCTCGCGATTTTTATCAATTATATAGTATTCATATGCAATATATTGGGAAAACAGTACCACTTATTTATATTCTTATTAAGAAAAAAAATGAAAATTTTTATAAAAAAGCCTTTAATCATTTATTTAACGCTTAAAATTTTAAGATTTAATACATTGTAACAGATTTAGAAATGGCCCAAAGAATTTTTATGCAAAATATTTAAAGGATGTTAAAATATATGGATGTATGTTTCACTTCGGACAAATGATATCGCGAAAAATACAATATTTGGGGTTAAACTCATTTTACTTGCAAAATGATAAATTTAGAAAATTTATAAGATATCTATTATCACTAAACTTTATACAGACAAAAAATGTTTCATAGACTTATATTTTCATTTTAAAGAGATTTAATTACAAAGAATACAAAAGTATTTTAGAATTCATAGAATCTTCAGACATACTTTCATTGAATAATATGGTGCAAACAACTTAGCTTGTAAAAAGCCTTTGTTTTCAATATAATTTTGGTCTTGTTATGACAGTAAAGAAACTAATATGCCAAGAAGAAATAGCATTTGGAAGCGTGGCACGGTAATTTAAACAAAAGAAACGGTCTTTCATATTTTAATTTTTGCAAGTTTTTACACATATTACAAAAAATAGAGGGATATAATAGATTGTCTCTCTGTAGATTAACTACTGGGAAATTAGATGTAAGGAAAAATTTAGAGCGAGTGAAAAATTAAGAATAATAACCGGAAATTTTCGTTTGTTTGATTTGGACACACAATTAGATGTGATTTCAATATTATACGGCTGGAAATTAGATAATAATTAAATTATTTTCTCTTTAATTCTTTGGTCGAAAAAAGCCATACCATAAAGTCTGCACTTTCCATTAAATTTAATGTTATAGACCCTTGTAACATCTCATCTAAAAGACTCGTTGTCATCAATCCCAGTAAAAATTTTTTTCGTTTTCTTTGACAAAAACTCGCAAAATACCTGTTTTCATCTACTTCAATTTCGCTGTCGAAAATAAATCTCAAAAAAAAAGTCGCAATAATCGTAATCACAGTTATTTTGAGTATTTCTGTATTCAATATCTTTAAAAAATCATCCATATGGTTTATATATTTTCGTTTTTAACAATATGATATTCTAATCTATAGTTAATTATGTAGAAGCATATTTACCTTTTGTTTCTTCAAAAAAAATATTTATATTCTTTATATAGAAAATATAGCAAAAAGATCTTTTGACGGATTTCCTATCCCTAGGCAACAAAAAAAAGGTGCGAATTATAATGGTACAAATTAATAAACTTTCAATAAAAATAATTTTAATTCACCTAACTTTCAATCCTCATTCTTCTAACATAATTCAGAGAAGGAGTAAACCCTGGGGCTTAGAAAACTACAAATTTGAAAAATTATATTGGTCAAAACATGGGTGTGTTTTTACAGGGTTTATTTTTAAAAAATTTTTATAGATTTGGGATCGTATTTAAAAACTTCTTCTTAATTGAATGTTTAATTACAACCCCATTGTTAATTTGCATTTTTACATTAAACTGCTTTTCTAATTGCTTGTATCATTCTTAGTTTTATTAATTTATATAACCATCTTTTTTGTCAAAGTCACAAAATAATATGAATTTGAAATATAAAATTGTTATATTTTTGCTGTGCCCACTTAGTTTCAATTTATAAAGAGGTTATTTTAATAAATTTAATTAAAAAGAAGTGCTTGATGTTATGTTTTAAACTTCCCTTTGACCCTCCCTCATTTTGAGTAAAAATTTTGAATAAAAAGATAATTTGTAAAAAATAAAGATATTTAATTTCTATTCATCTCAAGTCTTTTTATAAATTATTTTTTTTAGTGTAATTCCATTTTTTAATTATATTCCTTTTTTAATATATTTTATTTTATTTTAAATTTAATTAAATATTTTAATAAAAAAATTAATTCTTTTAACTTATGCCGAGTAAACTAAGTAATTTGAAAAAAGAAACAAACTTAGAAAGCGAAGCAAAAAAAGATTTAAAATCACTTGACATCTTAGAAACAAGGCAGCAAGGATGTATCGAAGGAGTGGAAGACACAACTAAACTAACCCAAGATGAAATTTTAAAACATGTTCCACTAATCACAGCAGAAAAAGCATTTTCTTTAGATTTAAAAAATGGCCCTTTCTCAGTTAAATATTTAAGAAACGGAAGACATTTACTTTTGTACAACAGTAAAGGATACATTTCTTCTTTTGACGTAAAATCATTAAACATAAATTTTGAAAGAAATTTTGAGAATGAAATTTATGACTCAGTTTATTTGCATAATGAATTATTTTTTAGTACAGCACAAAAGAAAAACGTGTTTATTTACAATAACCAAGGAGTAGAGGTACACTGTTGCAGAGACAATAGAAATGTGTTTAAGTTAGAGTTTCTTTCTTTTCATTTTCTACTGGTTTCTCTCTCTAAAGACAGAATTTTGAGATACCAAGACACTTCTACGGGTAAAATGATAAAAGAAATTTTTGTAAAAGAAAATTTTAAATGTATGACTCAAAATAAAAGTAATGGTATTATTTTTACAGGAAATGATAAAGGAACTGTTTCACTTTGGTCACCAAATTCTAAAGAATACTTGACAAAAGTGTTGTGCAGCAAAGGGAATATTACTTCATTGGAAGTAGAAAAGAATGGCAATTATTTTTTTACTTCTTCTGGTTTATTTTTAAATTTTTTTGACATAAGAAATTTTTATAAACCAATGCATTCTTTAAAAATGAATAGAAATGTAAAAAATGTTGGTTTGAGTGACACAAATTTATTAGCAGTGAATTTGGGTAGAAAAATAGAAATTTATAAAAATATTTTTACTAACCCTGAAAAATATTTGATTCACTCTGATGATTATTTAATAAATGATTTAAAATTCTGTCCTTATGAAGATATTTTGACTTTAGGCACACAGAATGGTATTAAAAATTTGGTAGTGCCTGGTTGTGGTGATCCAATATTTGATGCTTTAGAAGAATCTCCTTTTTACACTAAGACACAAAGGAGAGAATTAGAAATAAAAAAACTGTTAGAAAAGATTCCTTACACTTTTATTGGTCAAGAATCTTTATTTAATCCTCAAAGTAAGAAAATAGAAGAAAGTAATAAAAATTTCAAAAGGTATTTTGAGAAAAGTAAAGAAACCCCTTTGGAAAGAATTTTTAAAAAAGAATAAAAAATATTTTAATTTAATAAATTATTTTTTTAAAAACATATTTTTCATCATTGCATAATTTTATTGAAATANACTTTCATAATTAAAATCAAAATCATTTTCTCCTGACAATCCTTCAGAAATGAAATAAGAATAATCTTCAAAAAAATAATCTCCTTCCTCAAAAAAATCAATCCCTAAAAGAATACTTAATTCATCATCAATCTCTTCATAATCTTCTATTAATTTAATCCCATCCTCTTCTACAAACACATTAAGATTTTTAGGTTCATCAAAATTAAAATATACTCTACAATTTTTACCTTCACTCTCAAAAGAATTGTAAGAAAATACAATTATTTCTGTATCATCACACAAATACTTTCTAACCTCAGTAAAATCTAAGGTTTGTGCCAAGCATTCTTTACCATAAAACTTAAAAAGTGTTTTAAAATCTTCTTTTAGAATAAAAGGATCTAAGAAAACAACTATGTTTCTGTTATTAAATTTCATTACTTTGAATGAACATTTGAATTTTTTTAGGTTGTTTAAAATTCTGTCAGTTAAAATTATGGTTGTTCCTTTGTGATCTGAGTTTAGCAATGCGTCTGACATGTCTTGTAAATAAGAATTTTTAAATTTNGAAAAGTGTTTTATTTCTTTTAAGTTTGTCATTTTTTTCAGTTNGGTGGAAGAAATTAACTTTAAAGATTTAATTTTTTGTTCAAAATTTTCATTTTGACAGTCAAAATTTTCTTTTTGAATTTTATGCTCTTTTTTCAAAACAAAGTCATTTGAAGGAACTTTAAATTGGTTTAGAAATGTAAAAAGGTTAGCAAAGTAAGGTATTTTCTTAAGTCTCTTTTTCAAATAATCTGGCTTCTTTTCTGAAAAAAATCTTCGTACAGGTAAAACACTTTTGTTTGGTCCAACAAAATAATGCTTATCATAAAATGATCTGGCATAAATAGATCTTTCATCCANTCTTAGCTTTGTTACTTTTATTTCTCCTTCCTCTTCAGAACTGGAATTGCATAAAAAATATTCCATAAAATAAATAATTTTTTTATTTAATTTTAATTATTTTTTTTACAAAATTTTAATTACTTTTTTACAAAATGTTTGAAGAGAACAACGAATTTTTTGAGCCACCAATCCCTGAAAATTTCGAACTGCCACCAATTCCTGATAAAGTATTTTCATTTCAAGAAATTATAGAGGATAAAGAAGAAGACTTGGATGTTAAAATCAGTAAAAAATTGCTTGTTTCTGAGGTAAAAGGGTTAGTAAATGAATCAGTCAATTTTTTCAAAAACATTGTAAAAAACAACAGTGAATGGAAAGAAAGTGTTGAATATTTAAAAGATTTGCATAATAAAATTAACATGAAGGTTGATTTATTAGAGAAAGCTTATATTAAAAATAAAATCAATAAATTAAAAATAAAAGATTAAAAAATAAACAAAATGAATAAATTTATTTGTAAATAAATAAAAAAAAANACGCTATGTAAAAAAGTAAGCATTAAATAAAAAACATGGAATTTTTCTTAAACCAGTAATTAATCTTGATTGTAGATGCTACAGTATTTGAAATACAAAGGACTACAGGTATTTTCGATGACGTAAAAGAATATTTTGGTAAAACCATTATATATATTGCTTGAAAACCTTAATTCTCGGGCTTTTTAATGATCTTTTCGCCTTTGCTTAAACTCTACTCTAAAATTGTTTTGATTTTATAATTATTAAGAGTAGATCTTTGTTTACGAAAATTTTCGGGTTAAACTTCCAAGTGATTACAATATAATTGAAAATGACAGAGAGCTTTAATGGGCTATTTAAGCGGGCAAAGAATAAATTTAATTTATGAGTAAAGGTAAATTCTAAATAAAAGGGCGTTGTTAAACGATATTATATAAGAACAATGATATTTTTTGGAATTTTAGGAAATAAGTTCAGGGACAGCAGATTATTTATGAATTTTATCACAAAAGAGCTGTTCTACTTTAACAAAGTTTAATACTATTAACAATCTATTATTAATTATGGATTCAAGAAACTTGAATTATTTAAAGAAAATCTAGCAATACTAAAAACTGAGATTTAAAAGTAAAACGCAAAGTTCTCGTAAAAAACTCAACATCTAACTTAAAATTCTAAAACTTTTAAAAATTATAAGAAGAATGAGTGAATATAGTCACTTTAAAAATTAAATATACTTTTTTATTTAATTTTTCTATTTTTATCTTATAAATCTGTATTTTTATATCATAAAAAGGTAACGATTTTAAAAANCATCCCTATGCACAGACGGATTCTCTCGTTATTTTTTAATTCTTTCCTTGCTTAATTTTATTATCATTTAATCGTCTTTTCATACTAAATACTAGCCATTCCCAAACTTTTCTAGAATCACTCCACTTTCTGTAAATCTACCAACTTTTATTTTTAAACTTTTACTAAAGTTCTCGCATTTTTAAATACGGACTTTTAAATAATTTTTCTGCTCCATTTCCTTTATTTATTCAATCCTCTTCTTACTTCTTTCCATGTACACTGTTTTTCGGTAACAGCTAANCCTAATATATCTGCGATTGCTTCGTTAGGGGTACATCATATACAGAATTGTAAGTATAGTTATAAACCGTCATTGTTTCTGGTGTTTTGTCGTAAATGTCTATTACTTTACTGATGTTTAGANAATCTCTTATCGTTCTTATTACTCTTTCGACTCTTTTATTTTATCTATGAGATTCTAAGCCTAGATTGTCGTGTTCAATTTCGTTTTCCTATAAAAGCTTTTTGATTTTTCAGGAAAAAATTCTTTTGTGTTACCAGCTATTATTTTTGCGGATATCTTGTATAAATAAAATATTCATTCAATTTATAATTAATTCTTTGCTTTCTTTATTTTTTAAAGAAAATATTTCAAAAGCCTACTAAAAAATCAACTAAGACAAGTAAATAAGTTTTACCTTCTTATGAGATCTGTTTAACATCTAATGCCATCGTTTCAAATTTCTTTGAAATGTCAACGAAGGTGTTCCCTCATTTGTGTTTTCTGTTGTTAATTGATCAAACTTCACCTCTTCTTATAACATTATGAATAAAAANTTTTCCAAGCCCAAAATATCTACTCTTTATTGCATAATATAGTCTTCCAACCCCTATGAAGTATTGTTTTGTGAGTTTTTGTCATTATTTATGTCCTTTCTTTGTCTTTTAGAATTTTTTTATGAAGCACAAGTAAATCTCCAATATATTTCATTCTCTGTCTGTACGATATGGTTCTTTCATNTACCTTCTAGTATTTTTTGATTTTTTTAAATATTTATTCTTATTTTGATAATTTCTTTATAAGGCGTCAATCGTAACCGTATCAGCAACTATAGAATATTTAATAAAAGTCGTATTCTTAAATATATTTGACCCATTTGTTTATTCTCACATTATTAAATNCAACTTTAATTTTGATTTTTTCCAAAACTTTGTGATCACTTATTAAATAAAGTTTTTTACCTTTAAGTTCATAAAAACGTTTCTCAATCACTCATAAAATAGCAAACATCTTCTTTTTAAATATCGTGTAGTTTCTTTCGGTTTTAATAAGCTTTTTTAATGCTCATTGAATAAGAACTTGTTTGTGGATTTATTTTCTTGAAGTAATTCAGCCTCTAGACCTGTATTATTTGCATCCATCTTAAAAGTAAGCCTTTTGTCAAAATCAGGTGTTTGTAAACTCTTTATATTTGATAAAATCNNTTTAAGTTGTTTAATAATTACATTAAGAAGATGATACCTTTTCTATGTTCTCTGCTTTGAATTCTTCTCGTTGTAAAGTTAGGTTGCTGTCTGGTGTTATGAGTGCTGACCTTTCTAAGAATGTTCAAGTTGTTCCTTCAAGCAATCAGGATAAGCAAAAAATCCTGAAAGGTTATTAGTTGATTTTTAAAAAGTATTCATATGTAAATTTACATAAAATATGCTCCCTTGAAAATAACTTTAATAAAAAAACAAATAAAAAATTTTAATAAATTTAACGATAAAGGTGATTTCCATCCATATTCTCTAATACAAAGATACCTTATCATGGCACTTGTCAACAGACAAAGTCATTCTACTTAAGTACCCTAAAGACAAAGGACACCAGAGAATCACCATAAAAATACATGGTATTTTAATTAATTACTCTCTAATAAGAAAAAAATAAATACAGAAACTTGTAGAAGAAATAAGAACTTATAGTGAAAAGAAGAAAATTTCAACACTATGTCAAGTATTTCTAGTTTCCTAAATAAGGTATTCGGAATATAAAAAAAATTCAATTCGGTAAGAATTGTTGATATGAGACCAAGGGAGTCGAAAACATGATTAGTTTTTCTCAAAGTTATAATATTGTTGTAGCCCCATACTCTTATACCTATGATAAGGGGCACTTGTCCAGTTTCCCCCACACCAGGGTTAGGATTTATAAATAAATATTATAAAATATAAAAAACAATAAATTAAATATAAAAATAATAATATAGTAAAGATTGTAAATTAAAATACAATAATTGAAATAATAGATTTCCTTAATATGATCAATTATTTTTTTAAAATTTTTTTATATCTCTGGCGCCACTTAAATTTAGACAAATGGGAATGTAAGTTGATCTATGTGTACCATATCTCGCCTTAAGTACTTGTTTTAATTTCTGCCAAACTGATTTGATATAATTTGCACAAGAACTTGTGATCGGATCTACAAAATTTTTCTACTAATCACAACATGATGCATTTTTTTTTGTTAACTAGGAATGGGAAATCCATACGAAGACCTTTTCGTTATACCTTCTTTACAAGAAAATTTATACCTAGTCGACGACAACATGATGCATATAACCAAGATCATTCAAACGATTATATCCAGTATACCCATCTGTATATATTGTGGTTCCAAGGAGCACATCTTGAAGAATAGCTTCTTTACAAATTTCTTGAGTTTTGTCTAGGATAAGGATAAAGTTACCATATATTGGATTTTGTCATGCATCCTTAGAATCCAACATTCTCTAACCAGATGACCAATATGATATTTTCTTTTGACAAGATAACATTCATCCATTTCAACGATGCTATCTTAATCACCCAATTACATAGGATTATTAATAAAGTGTATAATACACACTTTCCTTATAAAGTTGAGCCAAATCACAGTGTTTGTCTAAAATTTATTTTTAATTAATGAGACAAGTTATTGATATCAACCTCATCACGTGAAAGCTCATAAATAAGTAATATAATAGTGCGGATTAAAAGTTGAGAGTTCTCAAAAAAACTGTTCTTTCGAATAGAAATTTCTTTCCGACAATTTTCAGAAGGACATTGAAAATAAGTTTCTTTATTTCTTCCGTCGCTTCTTGTTTGGAGTCTCATATCCGCACCGCAACTACATATTTTGGCTGTTGGTAATAGCCCATGTTTTGGGGAAAGGAAATAGCTGCTGGTGCTATTAGTATTTCGTATAAAAGCTCTGCAAATGATATATTTTCCAAAGTCATACCTTAAAAATTATTTTTAATCTATATCATTATTTGGATTTTAATATTAATATATTCATTATTAAATTTATTTTTATTTTTTAAAAATCAATTTAATAAACATTAATTAAAAGTGTTTATCCTAACCCTTGGCATGGGGGAAACTGGACAAGCGCCTTTATTTGTATTTATTTCGAAATTTTTGTCTCCATCTTTTTAAAATTTTGCTTTTATTGTTTACTTTCCCCTCCTTCTTTAGATTAAATAACAGAAGGAGTTACGACTATTTTTTAACAGAATTCCGAAAATAAACTATTTTAATATTTAAACTTGTATTTTAGATCATCGTTTTATCTAACATTTTTATCACTTTTATCTAATGAAGTAAGTATGTGAGATAAAAATACCGAGTTGAACTAAAAATATTAATATTTTGACTTAAACCCACTAAAAATTTAATTTATTTTTAAAACTATTTCTGTTAATTTTCTGATTTTTAGAAATTATTAAAAATAAATTACAATAATTTAATAATATTTTTTAGAGTTACTTGGAGGTTTGAATTCATTACCCATAAGCTTTTTATACTCCACCAAAATATCCTTCAGAACATAATCTTTAACATTAATATCATTAATCTTGATCAGATCATTATATTTGCTTATATCCACATAGCTTACCTTACTAAAATTGTCTTTCGTAAGGTACATAAGAAATCCTCTNTAAATTATCACTAAGAACAGTCCAAGCACCAGTTTTATGTCAAACAAAACAATTAATGCTGTAAACAAAATTATAAGCTTGTTAAATCCGTAAAGCATAGCATAAACTAATAAGAGTGAATAAATTGTTTTCAATATTANAAAAAAATAGTTATTTTTTAGCATAAGGGTATTTTTTTTATTATTTTTTTTTTATTTATAAAAAGAATTAAATCTAAGATTATTTCTGATAAAAAAATAAATTTACTTTCTTTAGAATTTAAAATTTTTTAGATTTTTAAAATTCTTTAAGAATAAAAAAAGAAAGACATTTTTGTGACTTTGTTTTCTTTTTTCTTAATGTATTGCTATAAAAATGCACAACAAGATGTTACTTATTATAATTATCCTTTTTTGTATAGTAAATTTGCATGTTAAAATTTTTTCATTCGGATAACTTTCCAAAAAAGTCACAGGAATTTTTTAAGACTAATTTAACTAAAATAGGAAATTTTTAAAAATTTTTTGTAAAAAAAATAAATATTAAAGACATTTATTTAATTTTTAGAGATTTTATAATAAGTTTAATTTTTAAAATTAAAAATATGTTATGGATTTTATTTTAAAATTTACGAAATAAAACTGTTAATTATTATGACACCCAGTCATAT
>RCSS01000217.1:0-10676 GCA_004000155.1 Tubulinosema ratisbonensis | reverse complement strand
TGCATCTAAAAGAATCTTATTAAATTTATTTAATTCTAACACTGTTAGTTCAGTAAATTTATTACAAAATAAATCTTTAGAAAACAATCAATCAATTAATTTATCAAAAAATGATAAAGAAATTTCCCCTATAAGTTTATTCATTAATGATAAAGAATCTCCTAAAAATACCAATGTAAACTTATCCTCTTTTAATATGTTTGCTAATAATATACCACAGTCATTTAATTTATTTGAGAATATTCCTAAAAAAGAAAGTAATACCAATATTAGTAATAATAATTTAAATAAATAAATTTTACAAAATTTAAAGTCAAATACAAATTATAATAAAAGTATAATTTTAAATATTAAATTAAAATAAATAAATTAAAATTATAAAAAAATCTAAACATTAATTTTAAAAAAAATAAAAATAAATTAATAAATGTAAATTTCAAATAAATAAAATTTACAATTAAAATACAATTGAATTAAATTAATAATAAATCTTATTTAATTTATTTATTTATTTAACCCATGAACAAATCTTTTCCTTTGTTTGACATTTTACCTCACAAAAACCTAATATTTGTTTGTGGTGGCGGTGGCAACACAATCTATGGCAAATCAAATGGTATAATAGCATTCGACACAAACCTAATAGAACTAAGCAGATACCCAACCCAAGAACCAATAATCCAATTACACAAATACTCATTCACCAAAAACTCATCTTTGTTTCTCATTGGAAAATTGTGTGACTCGTTCATTCTTCTCAAATTTAAATCATTTTCTTTTTTTTTGATAAAAAAATTTGATTTTTGTGTCCAAGACATTCTTTTTAAAAAAAATATTTATTTTTTAAAAAATGAAAAAGAAATTCATTGCATTGAATTAAATAAAGTAATAAATGATAAAATTGTTGTAGAAGAAAATTATATCAAAAAGAGAGAAAAAGAGGACAGAGAGAGAAGTGTTTTAGAGATTAATGATCAGTTAAGTGAGAGTGATGAGTTAATAATTAATGATTCTAAGTTATTAAATGATGATTCTATAGTTATTGAGTCATCAAAAAAATATTTTAAATTGTTTTATGATTCATCAATTAAATTATTTTTTTCTCATGAAAAAATAAGAAAATTAATCAAAAATAAAAATAAATTAATTTATATTACAAATAATAAATTAGTGACACTTTTTAATAAGAATGTTACTAATATTACTTTAATAAGTAAATTAAGTTGTTTATCTAACAAAGGGAATGTTGTTGGTACTGGGGATGGTAGAATATATTTTGATAATAAATATTATAAAGTGAGTGATTATCCTATCAGTGGTGTGTGTAAGGTTAAAGATTTTATTTATTATTGCACTGTTTTAGGTGATATTGGTAAGGTAAGGGTTAGTAAGGAATGTAATTGGTTAATTTATTTTTTTATTTTATTTTTATTTATATTATTGATATAAATTAAATAAAGAAGTATTATTATTTTAATATTTTTATTTTTTCAATATTCCTACTTTTAAAATTTTTTTAATCTTTTATTTTTTTAAATATTTTTATTTTTTCAATCTTTTTTAGAGTAAATAGCTCTATTTAAAATAAATAAAAATAAAAGTTTCTTTGTTAAATTTTATATTTTATAAATTCAGTACTGAGAATAATGTATTACATAATTAAATCTTATTTATTTACAAATAAATATATATTTAAATAATAAATTATTATTATATTGCATCCTGTAACCAAGCCTTTAACATAAGATAATCTTAGACATACAAAAGATAGCTTAAGTAATATTTAGTATGCGAAGGACTTGCAGTATCTTACATATACCTAATTATGTAGAAACATGTGTTGTTTTACTTAATTAAAAGAGTTTAAGTGTCATGTAAACTAAAATTTTGATTTTAAACAACCCAACCACTTTACCTTTAAAAAGTTACATAGAGACTTATAATAAAAGGTTTATCAAAAAGAATTCGAATAAAAAATTATTTTTTATGTAGAAACATATTTTATCATATGACTAGGTATTAATATTTATATCAAGTATAGCAAAAGATCTTCTTATGTTTTGTTATCTTTATACAACAAGAAAGAAAATTGTTATATTTAATTTTATGATATAATCAAATAAAAAAACAGAAAATAATATTAGAAACATAAGTTTATAATTTTAAGAATTTTCTAACTATAATTTATGCATTAAGAAAAAAAAGTATTAATATTCAAAATATTTAAAAAAAGTAAAATAAGTTTATTTAATATTTTAAAGAAATATAAAATGATTTTTTTATTTTCTTTAAGAAAAAATAAATTTAATTAAATTTTAAATATGAAAAAATAAATTTTAATTTTTTTTAATAAGAAATGTATAATTCTTATAGACTTAATGCAAAACAATAAATTAAAAATTTTTAGAAAAATATTTGAAATATTCTCTAATTCAATGCATTCTTGTTTAATTTATTATAATAATATTATTTAAAGTTTAAGAACTTTGTTTTATTATTATAATAATTTACATTTTTAAAATGTTTGATTTATCATTTTTAAAATTTTTTATTTTATTTATTTAGTTTCTTTATTTTTATAAAATAATTTTAAACATAAATTTGTTGAATTATTTAATTTATTTTTTTAATAAAATATTTTTTTATATTTAAACATTTATTTAATTATTTCTTTACATATAAGTATTAAGTGATTATTTTTTACATTCAAACATTTTTTATTTAAAAAGGGTTTTTTACAGTCAATTTTTTAAATTAATCATTTTTTAATTAGTTTTTATTTATTAATTTTTTTTTTATATATTTTTTAAATTAATTATTTTTTTTATTTAATTATTTTTTAAATTAATTATTTTTTATTTAATTTCATAACCACTGTGCATAAAATCATTCTCTCCAACATCCCATCTCAAACTATCATCATACTTATCACACCTATCAAGCACAATACCTTCTTTCATTTCATCATGTTTCATACACAACCTATCACTCTTACTATTCTTTGTATACGACCTAATAAGATATCCTTTATACCTTAACGGTATAATTTCCCAGTTTTTAGACCTGTTAAACCCATTCTTACAAACATTTACTGTGTTATCAGTTAAGTGACATATTACTTTCTTGTTTATGGTCAGGTAATATGATTTACTGTCTGCTTGGAGTATCTTTACTTTGTCATCTGAATTTTTTAATTTTAATGAATCATCTAAAGTGAATCTTCTAAATGGCTTGTTTCTTACTGTTATTTTTGTGGGTTTGTTTAATAAAGTTGTGTCTAGTGCATAAGTTAGTAAGAAAAGGGTTATAAACATTTTTTTTTGTGTTTGTAATATTTTTTTTATATTTTGGTTGTTACGTGTTAAAATGTTTCATTAAAATTCAATTATACTTATTTTTAAAAATTAATTTAAAAATAAATTAAATAAATTTAATTTTTTTAAATATAAAAATAATAAATTCAATATTTTAAAATTGAAAAATAAATTTAAATTATAGAAATATAAAAAATAAATAAATTATTCCACTATAAAAAATAAATTTAAACTATTCCACTATAAAAAATAAATAATATATGAATAAAATAAATTTAAATTATTCAACTATAAAAAACAAAATAATAAATTATTTAATTATAACAATAAATTAAATAATTAAATTGTAAAATAAACATTTAATTTAAAAAATGATTAGTTTATTTTAATGCTACACAGTTTAACAAAAAAATAAAAAAACTAATTTATCATCCACATAAATAAATAACACACTCCTCTCAGCTCATGCTTTTCTTCTACTCAGTTTTATGCACCTTAGAGAAAAACAAATTAGACACTCCAGTGGTCATAACAGCTTTAGACAACCCATTACTGTACATTGGCATAGGTTATGCTGGCGTAATATCACTTTTAGATGGTCCACCATCAACAGAAAACATAAAAATCAGTGCTAGTAGGAACCAAGAAAGTGGAAGGTACCACATACTTGTAGAGAATATTATGATGTGTCATAGGAAGAATAATACTGTAGGTGATTGTAACCATGGTGACCAAATAACTAATGAATGGTTTGTTACACCTGTGATTGAAGGAGGGTATATGGTACAAACGAGGATTGGGAATAAGCCTGATACACTTATGTGTCTTACTAGGAGTACTAAGGATGAGTCTATTTTGATTATGGGAAGGTGTAGTGAGAGTAGGATTGGTCAGCATTGGAGGGTTGGTAAAATACCAGTTAGTAAACAACCTGATGTGCCTGACGTACCACCACTGAGTTAGTATTGTAAAATAATTAAATAAAGAATATTTTATTAAAATAAAGAAATTAAAAAAAATAATTCTTTTTTTACAAGAATACTATTTTTTATTTAAAATATTAATTATTTATAAAGAAAAATTTTGAATATTTATTAATTAATTAATAAATATATTTTTAAATATTTAAAATATTAATTATTTTATACTTCTTTTTAATATTCTATCAGTTAAAAAATAAACTTTATTTTTTCTTATTTTGATTAAAATACATTTTTTAGATTAAAGATACTAAGCTTAGATTATTTTATAATAATTTGAAATTTAATATTTTAATGATTAAACTATTAAAATTTTGTTTCACTAAGATTTAACATATTAGTACAATTTTATTTAAACTTTAGATTTTTCATATTTTTATTAAAAATACAGTTTTCTCTTAAAAATAAATTTACTGCATCTCTTTTTTATATACTTTATAAGAATATTATTTATTTTTTATTAAACTTTAATATAAATCTAAGAAAATATTAAATAATTTATAATTTTTAATTCAATAAAAATATATTATTAATTAATTAGTAAATTAAATTTATTAACATTTAAATTCTCAAAAAGATAAGCATTGTTTAATTAATTATGCCATTTAGATTAAAAAATTAAGCTTTGAATTAACTCCAAATTTTTTAATTCATATAATTATTTTTTTTAAAAATTCTAATATAAAATTTAAATTCTGAATAATTATTTCGCATTGAATTAGAGTAATTTTTTCAACTCTTAGGTAAAATACTTTCAAAATTAAATGCTTTTGTAAATTTTATATAAGTGATTGAGTTTATTTAATATTTTTTAAAACATAAGTGGTACTATTTTTTATAAAATTTTCTTTTTTTTAACATTTTAAACTTATAAATCTTTTATTATTTTTCATTACACATCTTTTATTTAAATTACACAATTAATATCATTAAAATAAAAAAATACAAATATTTTATTTAAATATTTATTTTAAACTTTTTTATTGGGACATTAATTTAATAACACAATAAAAAATTATGTTTTATAAACAAAATTAATAAATTAATATAGAAATATAAATCATAATTTTTTATTGTGTTATTAATCTTATAATTTTTAAATACTATTTATGTTATTTATTTTATTTCCCCTTTTTTTTTAATATTTTACAAATTAAAAAAATATATTTGGGTATTATCAAAAAAAATATATTGTTAAAATTTTAATATTTTACAAATTAAAGATTGTCTTAAAGAATATTTAATATTTATTTTGCTAAAGTCTTATAATTTATTATAAAAATTTTCATGATAAATCAAATTTATTTTTCTTTTCAAGTGGATTAGAAATTCTTTTTAAATTTTAATAGTAAATAATAAACATTTTATTTACAAAGAATTTCTCATTAAAAAAATTTATTACTAATTTTTTTAATTCCAATAAACATTCGAATGTATTTATAAAATATTTAAAAGAATTTCTAAACATAATTTACATCTTAGTTTTTTTAAATTTGTATTTCTCTGAAAAAAAATAAAAAATTTACTTTAATTTCTAAAATAGTAAGATTATTTTGCATAAAAAAATCTTTTATGATATAAATATATAGAAAGTATAGTAAAAAATCTTTTTCTTATTTTTATATTTCTTAATAAAAAAAATTGTTAATAATTTCTTAAATTTTAAAAATATTTTTTAAAAATAAAATTAATAACAATTTTTTCAATCATAAATATGAAAAATAGTTTGTTATTTTTAAAACACATTCCAATATTTTAACAAAACATAAGAAAAAAAGATGTTAACATTGCTAATCATCTTAAAAAAATTTATCACCCAAAAAGTAGAAATAATTGACAAAAACAACAAACAATTACAATTAAACACATCACAAAGATTTATATTTGGTGATCAAAAAGAAAAGAATGTAGAAATACTCAAAAAAAATATTAGGTTTCATATATTTGTAGATGGAATTAAAATGTGTTCAAGATTATTTGATAATAGTGTTGGTAATTGTAAGGTTGGTAAGCAAAAGACTAGTGAATGGTTATTTGATAAGTATTTTGATTTTTATAGGATTATTAATAAACCAAGGCATGGTGGTAAAGTATTGTGTTTGACTAATATGGGATCTTATTTGGTTATGAGGGAGTGTAATGAAAAAAATAATCAGTTGTTTAGGATTATACCTGATATATTTGAGGAAGAAAATAAGGATGACCAATCAGAAAAAAAGGATGACCAATTGGAAAAAGGATCATCTGAGGATGAAAAAGTATTACCAAGAGATAAACCAATAGGACAAAGTTACCCTGAAGATAAATCAAGAGGTAAAAATCACCCTGGTAGAGGATATTTAGGAGAAAAATTAGAAAAAGAACAGAAACCAGGAAAAAAGCCTTTAGATGGAAGACGTCCTGAGAAGAAACCTTCACCAAGAAATAAAAAAACAGGACAAGAATTTCCAGGGTTGAAACCAACTGGTGAAAACGATCCAGACAAACAAATATTACCAGGACAAGGCCCAACCAGCCAAAAAGAACCCAAAGCTAAAAAACAAAACGCACTACAACCAACCACAGACAAAGAACCAAACGTAGAAAAACCATCATCCAAAGACAACCTAAAAGATCCACTGCCAATCCATTCAAAAGAACAAAACTATTCAACCAAATCAAAAAACTTACCTATAAAATTACCCAAACAAGAAAACCCACGCTCTAACAAACCAAATCTGATTAGAAAAAACGAGTCACCAACCAAAAAACCAAAACATCCTTTTTACAACCAAATACCACAAAACCCACATAAAGAACAGGAAAAAAAGCTAAAAGATAAATCAGAACCATTTGACCAGAAAAAGAAGAGATATAGCGATTATGACTATGAGTATGAAGAACCTATTGGTGGAGAGCCAGAATCTGATAAAGAAGATTTGGAAGATGATTCTCAAGTGATGGATGATCCTTTTGAGAATCCTAATTTGAAGTCAAATGAACCTGAGAGAGAAGAAGAATCGGAAATGGAAGACGAACCAGAAATGAAGGAAGAACCTCAAAGAAAGAAAAAACAACCTAAAGAAAAAGAAAAACAACCTCAAGAAAAAGAAAAACCCGAAAGTAATCAGATGTACATTGATGAACCTACAACTAAAGGTAACATTCCATCAAACAAAGACGTATACGACCATCCACACAAAATCCATCATCCTACCACTAAACCAAAAAAAGAAGAGCAACTTTCCAAACCCTATGAAGACTCAAAAGAAGATGAGAAATACCCCAAGCCTTATGAAAGACCAAAAGAAGATAAAAAACACCCCAAACCTTCCGAAAAACCAAAAGAAGAACCCAAAGACAAAACCTTGGATGATCTTAAAAAATTATTGGATGATTATTGTAAAAATAAAAATAAATGAATTTTAAATAATTCCTTTTTTTAAATTAGGTAATTTCTTAATAAATTAAAACTTTTAATTTAAAAAAGATTTCCTTTTTTAAAACAATAAATCAAAAAAATAAATCATTTCAAATCAAACTAAAATAAATTTAAAAACAATTCAACCCTTCTTCATTTATGAGCAACACTACAATTATAGCTGATCATTTTGGTTCTTCATTCTTGTACAGAGATGGTGTTTTGTTAAATATAGTTGTGTCATTTGTTTCTACTTTGATTTTTAATTTAGTTTTCTTTATTTGTTTTTATTCTTATATTTTAAAAAAATTAAGAAGAGAAAGGGAATTTAATTCTGTGCCAGTTTATGAATAAAAATTAATTAAATTTAATTAATTTTTACTTTTAGAAAATAGTTTAAAAAATTTTTTATTTTATACTTTTAGAAATAATTTTAAAAATATTTTTTTTATACTTTTAGAAAATAATTTAAAAATTTTTTTTTTATAAATTGAAATAAAATTAAGTAAATTTAATAATTCGATTATTTATTTAGTTTATATTTTTTAGAATAAAACAATTTATTTTTTAGTTTATATTTTTTAATAAATAAGACACTTTTTTAAACTTTAAAATATTTTTAAATAATTTATATAAAATTTATACTATTTAAAATTATATTTTTATTTTAAAATTAGTCCATTTTAGAAAGAAAAAATCAAAGTTAAGCATTTAATAAGCAATTATACCCTTAATAATGAATAATATTACTTCCTCGGCAGATAAGATCAATTCATCATTATTTCAAAGTAACAATTTTTGGTTTGATATTCTTGTTTCAGGTATTGCTAGTATGATTTTTAATTCAATATTTTCTATTTGTTTTTATATTTATATTTTAAGAAAATTAAGAAGAGAAAGGAGTGTTGTTTTATTACGAAGAGATAATTTATAAATTAAATATTTTTAATTTAAAAATAAATTTAAAATTTTTTTAATATTTATTTATTTAGTGATAAATTTTTAGTATTTTAAAAAAATTATTTAAAGACTTTTTATTGATTCTAAATTTAATTGATTTATGTAATTTTTTTACTAAAAATAAAAAAAAAATTTTTTCTATAATTTATAAATTTTATACTGCTGTGTATTACTTTTTGTTTTAAAAATTTAATGTTAAGAAGAAAAATAATTAAAGTAATTCAGATTAATAAGTAAATAATAATTTTCAAACTAAATTTAATTTCTTTTGATATTTAAAAATAATTAATTTAAAATATAAAAAAATATGAAATTATCAAAAAAAAAAATAATAAATGAAACATCTTTCTTAACTTAAATTATGAAAGATATAAGTAAATTTTTAAAATTTTACACAAAAAGTATCTTTGGTTGTTACCTTATGCTGATGTACAGCCATCTTATAGATAGATCATTAGAATATTTTTAAAAATATGATTTTGTAAAATATTGTTTGCATTTTTACATTTTTTAAACATTTGACTAGAATTCATTATAAAAAAAAGTTCATTACTTTTGTATGACAAGAATAAAGTGGAATAATGAATTAACAGAAATGCTTATCGATCTAAAGCATGGGTTAAAGACAGTGAATGATTTACTATATCTAAGAATAATAAAAATTATATATAAATATTGGGTAGAAATTGCGTAGAATTATGATTAGTAATCACATGCATAGCAGTTTAAAAGCAAGTATAATAATATAATTATGATCTACAGAATTGCTTTGACTAAAAATAAACGTTCTAGTAAATAAAATATATTACAATTTAATTTAAAAAAGTTATATGACTCTTATTATTAAAAAGTAAAAACATTATCTTTCAATTAAATAAATGTGATTAAGAAAAATAATATACTTTGCGAATAGCATAGATTGCTTAATGATTCTTGTGTAGATGATAGGAAACAATTTTTATTTATTAAAAAAAGTTAAATGAATTAGATTACAAAAATTTATACTAAAAAGGACGAACTCTAAGATTTAATATGGTAGAATTGAATATATAGCAATAAAATAATTTTCGAAAATATGCAATTTAGGCCAAAATCTTATAAAATTTAAGTTTTACATAAAAAAGAATAAATAATAAAATAATATTTTTATTTTGTAAAAAATTTTGTATCCAAAGACTTCAGATTATAATTTTTATATAAATTGCATTTTCTCCTTGACAATAAGAGTGTTAAATAGTTTTAATAAAAATTAAAACAATCCCAAATTGTTTTTGACAATAACTCTTTGTTTTTCTAAATTTGATTCTTCATCATAAAACAACGAACATGTAAATACACAAGAAACGGATTTATATGCTGTTTCTGCGAGGACATTCAAGTCTACGAGAGAAATTTTTCTTGAAAAATTTATAGTAAAGAATTTTTAATATTTCATAATCAAATGCTGACCTGAATCCAGAAGCAAATAAACCAATCAACGGCTTAAAGAAATTTTATAGAGTAAAAAGAATTGTTTTTATAAAATAAAGTTGTATTTCTTCAGCCCTGTAAATAAGGATAAGGATTTCATCTATAGCCCAAATCATGTTTAATAAGTTAAATTTAAAATAAAAATTTTGTTTAAGCACTGCAGACTATCTTTTTAAGTTTGTTTGATTTTATTTTGAGATTAAAAATACCTCAGAAATTCCTATTATAATATACAAATGAAGGATTTTAAATTACAAAACATTTCTTGTATTTTTATAAATGTGTCACTCAAAATTCAAAGATAATTCCCTCATAAAGATATTATTAATGTATTTTATCTAAGTATCGTTTATATATTCTACTTAATTATAATATTTGTTTTTGACATTCCAAAATTTTCATAAATTTGTGCCACACTTATAATACAATAAAACCCGTTTATAAGTAAGATTTTTTATAAAAAATATCGGTTATTAGCTAAGAATTTTTTTATCGATTTCAAATGTTAATTAAATATATGTAAAAAATCTTTTATAAGATATTCGCTTATAA
>RCSS01000215.1:0-10108 GCA_004000155.1 Tubulinosema ratisbonensis | reverse complement strand
TTATTTACTGGGAAGTAGAATATTTAGTAAAGTTGACCTCAAAAGTGGATTCTATCATATACTAGTCAAAGAGGAAAATAAGCATAAAACAGCATTTAAAATTTTAAATGAGCAGTTTGAATTTAATCGCATGCCAATGGGATTGTGCAATGCACCAATATTTTTTCAAAGAGAAGTTAGCAGATTATTTTCAAAAGTCGAGTTTGTTAAGACTTTTATTGATGACATTTTGATTTATTCAAGAACTCAAGAAGAGCACGTGAAGCATCTAGAGATAGTATTAAATATTTTAGATGAAAACGGATTACCTATCAGAGTTGATAAGTCAGAATTTTTCAGAAATGAAATTAAGTTTTTAGGATTAATATTAAATGAGCAGGGTTATAGACCTGATTGAGAAAATTTTCAAAAAATTACAATATTAATTGAACCTAAAAATAAAAGGCAGATAATGAAATTGTTAGGGGGTTTGAATTGGTTTCGACCATTCATTCCTAATCTAAGCTTGAGAGTAAAGCCTGTTTCTGATTTTTTAAAAATAATTCTAAAATTATGTTTACTGAAAAAATTAAGAGTAAAATTAATGGTATTTTTAAAGAACTTGACGAGGAAAGAATTATTGTANTTTTTTTTTTCGAGATTTCAATAGACCATCAAAAAATGACATAACTTGTTCTTCCCATACCATAATATTACTGATAATCATCATTTCATTGGGATGATTTTTTTGCAAAAGATTTTAGATCATTTGGTTTCTTTTAAGTATTCTTTAATTTTTTGAGACTGTATCACTTAATCATTCTTTTTATGTTTATTAGTATCTATCCAGATGTTTCTACTTTAAATCTCAGACTCGGCAATAAATCTTAATTCATCAGTTTCCAGATTACGTAGATCTTTTAAGATTAATCCTTCTATGTCTTTATTATTAATATTTTTATTCAGCAAATGTCCTAGATGTATGATTTCCTTGTTTAAATCAGTTTTGTTTTCTTTAGAGTGGCTATTGTTTAAATCTAGACACAATATATTTCAGGCAGCAGTTAAAGTCCTATGGGTGATTTCCTCCCAAGCTTTAATAATGAATTTAGGAGATAGAAGAAAACATTAAAGGATTCTAGAAAAATCTTTTTCATGTTATTCCACCATAAGACGAAGATAAAAAACAGCTCTTAAATAAATATTTTGTATAAAATTTCTAAAATTGCTAATAATTTGCTGATCCATGGGTTGTAACAATTGAGTTCTGTTTGGGGAAAAAATTGAATTCAATAAATTCAAATTCAGGATGAATTTGCTTTTTCATATAATGTAGATGGGCTATAGCATTATCTACTATTAATAATGCTTTTAATGGTAAAAAATTTTTCTCAATAAATTTTACATAGTACAAAGCNTACTTAAAAACATCACAAGTTCCATCTTCTCGGGACAATAATATATATAAGAAAACAAAATAAAAAATCTATTTATAACTTTAACTATTCTTTAATATAAATTTTAAAGATTTTAAATAAATCTTTAATTGTTTAAAGTTCATCGATTACAAAAATAATTTTAAAATCGTGTCTGATAAACATATGCAACTTATATAAATATAATTTTTAGTTTGATCATAGCATTCTCAATATATTTTATAAAAATTAAATAGATTTAATTAAGTTATGTTTTTTAGATGTTTCTGAATTTAATCGTAATTTTACTATTAAAGCAATATAAAAAAATAAAAATACACCACTGATTAGCTTAATCAAGTCATCATGGCATAAATTAAATGTTTCATCTATATAGATTTCGAAGAAATCTTATTAATTGATTCTAGTGGATTTTTTTGCTAAAATTCAAAATTTATATTTAGAGCAACGATTTCTAAAAATTAGAAATCCCATATCGTTCATAGGGAAAAGGCTTCAAAATTAATTTTAAAGCAACAAGAACTATGACTTTATATAGTGTTCATTTCTATTTATTTGTTGGTGTTGTAAAATAATTAACAATATTAAATAAGTCGAAAATTGTGATTAACTTATATCAAAATAGTTAACATTTTCAAAAGATTTAACTTTTTCGAAGTTTGAGTCGAAATTTTGCAAATAATTTTTTTACCCAGCTTTTGAATTGACCTTTTATTGCTTAACTTAAGATTTTACATTTTGTTTGAAGATATTGTAATTTTTATTTTTTTATACATCAAATAGAACAGATGCAATAAAAAAATATATTTAATGTATTAATTTGTTACATTCAAAATGAGTAAAGCTGATACTGTGACAAACTTCTTTGTAAAATATTTATCATGTCAAAAAAACACAAAAAACTTATATTTAGGTTATAAAACCAGTAAAAAACGATATAAAGCTACTATTAATGCCGCACGTGTAAAATATCTTAACACATATCTTTCCCTAAATTTTCGAAGAATAAGAAACAAAAAATATACACATGCGATATTGAGCTTAAAAACCACGATATTTTATAAATAATCATGATAAGAATTTAATACGGTTAAGTTGGGCAATGGCTTCCTCGGTTTTTTTTATAAAATAATTTAAATCAAACTAATTAATCATAAACCACTATATTTATTTATATCTTTTCCTAAATAATATATAAACTTTTTTATCACTAACATAATTCTACTAGAATAGATGAAATATTGATTTCTATAAAACATAAACATTACAACATTCTGAATCGTTCAATATATTTTTAAAATACATCACACAAATTACTTTAGAAACATAGTAATTATTTATTAACTTAAATAGAATTGAAAAAACTAAGATAATTCTAAAAAGTTGTTTGATTAAAAAAAGCAAATGAAAAAAATAAAACTTAGAATGATACGAAAGTTTTGAAAACATGATTTACATTATTTTACTAAATTTAAAGACTATTACGAAAAGAAAATAACTTATAAATGTAAAATTATATACAAGTAGAAATCACAAATTATAGAAAACACCAATAATTTCAACTATTAATAGAATTCTATTTGAAGAAAATTACAAAAAAGGCAAAAAATTATCATTTAAAATTCATATTCATTTATAAATTTGTGAAAGTATAAATATTTTGTTCGAAAAAAAATTAAAATAATTCAAATTTTTAAAAAAATTGATATTATGATATAAGAGTAATATAACTTAAATTTTTAGACTCTATTAAACAGAATACACAATAAAGAATTAAAAAAAATATTAAAAATCACAGAGAGAAATGCATTATGAGTAAAAAAAATCAACATTTTTCAGACTAAATATTTGACATATTTTTTATTTCAAATATACAAAGATACAAGGGGATATTAAAATTCGTTTAGGGAATTAAAGTTTATTTATGTAATAAAACAAGACAATATTAACTAAAAAGTCGCTCACAAAAATATCCAAACCTTAGCATTTGAATTATAATTTTTTTTCAAAAAATCATATAAGATTTAGATACGCAAAAATTTACAAAATTCAACTATTTTTTGTTTTTCTATAACATAATACAAAACATATGTATTAATATAAAAAACAATATCAAAAATAAAGAGGTTTTCTTCCCAAAAATTTGTAACGATAGCTTCTAAGAATATTGTAACCACGATAAAAAAAGAGTTAATAACATTAAAAAGCGAAAAATCTAACATAAAATGCGTAAATAAAAAAATTAAGATAAACAGCCTTGTAATTTTATACTTCGAGAATAATGATATAATTAACAAAACATATACTACGGTAAAACAAAACACGATTGTAAAAGTAAAAACTGTAACAATTTGTAATTGATAAAGGATATAAGGACAAAATAAAAAACCAACCCATGATACACACATAAGTGCAATAATACAAAATAAAGCGTCCAAAAAACATTTAAAATCGATAAAACACAGAATTATTCTAAAAATAAGTGTTGGTAAACTCATACCAGAATATACAGCAAATAAGAAAAGCTCTAAATTAGTTTTTAGAGGATAAAAACAAACTGAAGCTGAAATAAAATACAAAATTGGAAACAAATAAATAAAAATTACTGAAAATGCAGTTTTGTTTTTTTTAAACAGTCTAAACTTGGTTTTATTTTGAATTGGAAATTTCACAGCATCGCATTTTTTATTTTCTATCCTATTTTTGTTTTTTAATTTTTTTAACAAAGAGTTTACGTTTATAAGAGTATTCTTTCCAGTGTTTTCATTCATAAAAATAAAAAAAAAATCCGAAAAAAAGATTTTAAAATTTATGATAAGAGGATAAAAGATATATAATAAAATAAAAAAATATATATTTAAAAATTTATTACCAATCAGAAACCTTAATTTTGTCATTACATTCTAAATTAAATAAATTGGTACTTGATTTTCATAGAGTTTTTTATAAAAAAACAATATAATAATAAACTGTATTGGAAAATGAACTTTATTTTTATAGTTTTATAAATTAATGACATCTAAAAGCACTTTATTCTATCAGACAACCTATTGTTATGTACGTATAGTTTTAAAATAAACATAGTTTCTAAATTTGAGTTACCATGTAATATTTTTTGATACTATTTATACGTCTTTAGGTTAGTATTTATTTTTATGACTTTACTATAGTTTATAGATTTAATAATGTTTATAGTTATAATATAAACATTTTTCACAAAAATTTTGTTTAATATAACTCAATTAATATTTTTTTAAGAATTATTTGTTTTCTAGATAAAACATATCAAACATTTTCACATAAAAAATCTTTGATGAGTATAAAGCTAGAAGAAAAAATTCTTTTTCTTACAAAAAAAACAAATTTGGAAGTGATTTTTGCGTTGGGTTACAAAAAGGCAAGATTATATAGAATATAAAAAAGTTTTGAGCGAATAGAAAATAGCTCAAAAAGTAAATCTATTAAAAGAAAATATGAAGAGTGCAAAAAATATAATCATCATGTTACAGGAATAATATTTAAGCTTTTCTTAGAATTAGGGCTCAAACAGAAACCACTTAAAAAGAATTTTAAATAATAAAGATAAAATTATTATGTCTGTTGCCACACTTTGTTGTGGATATAAAAAGAATAGCATTTAATTTTAATATACTTAACTATTAACAAACAATATGGAATAAAATGGTAATAAAAATCAGAGCATTTGATTCTGGTGTAAAAAAATTTAAATTTTGATCGAAAAAGAAAGGGTAAAAACGTTCTTAATTAGAAAAAATTTGCAAAAATGTTTTGTAGGATAAATGTTACATATTAAAGCTAATTGTCGTGTAAAAAAAACATTTAAAATGATGAGAATTAATTTTTATTGCCTAACAAAAAATGATAGAACAAGTTAAATTTAAATGTAGATTAAAGAAACTTGTTATAAAATTAAATGTCAAATAAAAATATATCATCAATTTTTTCTTTTTTCTATACTTTTTTAAAAATTTGATGTCCAAATGCTTTTCTAAGCTAAAAACATTATATTAACACCTAAACCCTAAAGTATTTTTTATTTTAAAGAAGTTAAAAAGCTAAAAAACTAAACAAAAAAAAACAAAAGAATCAAAACATAATAAATTTTATGTGAAAGATATAAATTAAAACAGACCCGTTCTCATAAAACAGGGCATAAAATAATTTTGATATATTAAAATTATCCTATAAGTATCATAGTTAAATAAATATACAATTTTATTTGAAATGAGCTGATAAGTCTCTGTAGTAGAATATAGTTTATAAGGTTTAGGTGACCGCAGCTTTCTCGCTTTTTTAGAATAAAATATATTTAGAATACGTTTATCTTGTAAGACCTCATTTATTTAATAATTCTTTTAAATACTTTTTGAATCTCTTTTTCCATAAAAAAGAGATTTTATCAACCAGTGGTTTTGCTTTCCTGTTTTGTAAACTTGTATCTCACAAACAACTCTATGATTCTACAAAGTCTTTATTACTAAAATGTTCATAAATAAAAAAACAATTAAGATTATTAGTGTAATCCATATAACTATCTTCAAACATATTTAAAAAAAGATTTAAATAATAACAACACAATCTTAAAAATTATTGAGTTAATTTCATACAATCTAACTTTAAAGTACTTAAATTTTAGGTTTTAGCTATTTTTCTTTATATGAGGAATGTTTCTCCTAGACCAATTTATTAAAATTATTTAATTTAAATATGAATTAAAAAAATTCTTTACATTCTAAAATTATGTGTGTAACAAATTTATCTTTTATTGTTTATCATGAAACATTATTATAAATATTTAGGATTAATGAGTCTTTGAAAAGATATAACTTCTTACTAACAGCAAAAAAACAAGCTAGTTAAGTTTTATTCAAAATTAGAAGAAATAAGAGTATATTTGTTTGAAAAAAGGGATAAATAAGTTTTTTTTGTATTGTAAAAAATTTTGTTTCCACAAATTCCTCGTTGTCTTGATTTTTAAACTTTTTTTTTATTTTTTAAAGAATATTAATTGAAAATAATGTCGCATTTTTAATAAATAAAAATAGATTATAATATTTTAATTAATAAGACTATTCATTAAGAGGCATTAATAATTACATTTAATCATCTTAAGGTTGTTTATATTTGGTGTTCTAGTTTTAGAAAAATCAACATTAAAGATTTTAACAACGTTCTTTAATAGAATTTTTATGATTATTTATTTGGGATTTTTATAATTATTACTACGACAAGAAAAAAATAAATATTTTAAGAGTTTATTTTAAGAGTTCAGTAGGGTAGAAACGAAAATAAATCAAAAAAAATAAAATGTTCATAAAAAATAAAATCAAAAGTAATTTTATAAAAAATACAAAAAGATAGATTGAATAGATATTTGTTTTTAATTTTTAAATCAAATTCTATATTTTATATATAAATTATTATTCTAAGTATGTATAATTTAACATAGCTTTGTATACTTTTGAAGCAAATTTTTAAAGGTAAAATTGAATTATAAGGAATTATAGCTGTTTAATAAACACAATTAGCAACATGCCATTTTATTACTTATTAGTAATTAACATTAAAAAGATTTAGTATAAATTTTATTTTTAGAATTATTAAAAAAATTCCATAAAAAGTTTTAAATCATTTATAGAAAACTCCTTCATAGATTTTAGTATATTACCTTATATATTTTAGTTAATTTACTACGTTAATTTCAGTGTTAATTTTTCTAACTATCATAATTATCTTTTAAATGAAAAGAGATACAAAATATCAAAAATATAATTTTTGATTAAATGCTTTAAAATGGAAATTTGTACAAATTTATCAAAATAAAAAGTATAAAAAAGTAAAAAGTCCCCTTTTATGAATTTCACTAAGTATTTAATAACATTTTTGATTTTAATTAGTGTTAACATCTTTTCTACTGCAGGATTTTTTATAGGAAATTAAAATAGCAGCACTGCTGCAAGTAATTTCGACTAAAGTAGTAACCTTATCATAATTAAAAATTTGATTTTAAAAAATGATAAGAGTGAAATTAAGAAAGGATCAGTTGTTAATGAAAATATTCAATCAAACTCAATTAATAATTTAAGTCCTGTGTTGAATAATATTAAATACATTGAATATAAAAAAAGTGGCCTGGGTTCTTTATACTTTAATTATAATAACGTAGATTTGAATTCTGAAAAAGTAAATGAATTTGTAGATAATTTTGAGAAAGAGATGAGCAAATTAGCTCAATTACAAACTAAAAAAATATAATTATTAAAAAAATTTCTGTTCAAATTTTAGAAAAATATTTTAGCTTATTGCAAAAGGTAAGAAACATAAAAAATGAACTAAAAAATTTCGAAAAATTTTTTGAAGATTTTGTTCCAGGCGGCGAAAAATTTAATGAAAAAAATTTGGATAAGCTTTTTTTGTTTAGCTGTGAATATGATTTTAAATACACAAGTGAATATTTAAATCAATTGAAGGATGATGTAGACAAATATAAAAAACTATCAAATACTTTAGGGATTCTGCTAGCTGTTTTGATAAAATTTATGAAAACATTATTCAAATGTTTGAAATATTCTTATGAATTTGATACCACAAAATTTAACAAAGAAGAATTGAAAACCCTCTTTAATATTTTGAAAGTAGATGAATTTGAATACGGATTCGAAAAGATTTTTATTGATGATTTGTTTGCAGGCCTTAATAAAAAAATAAGATATTAGAGAATTTTTAGTTTTTTTCACTTTTTTTCAGACGATTTTTATTCAAAATTGAAAGAATATTATGAAAGTGGACTTAATGCAGCTAATGATGTGGTAAAAGAAATAAATCAATATTCAGACAAATGGTCTTCTACTAAGATAAAGATTAAGAGATTTAATGAAAAGATGGAAGTAGCTTTAAACAAAGATAAATAAAATAGTTGCTTAGATATGACTTTATTTTAGAATCCATATATATTTTTTAGAATTTTTAATTTAGATTTTTCTAATGGCAAATTATTTTGCGACAAAAAATTTTTTAGTACAAGTGTTATACTTTTACTATTTACAAAATAAAAAAAATGTTCTTAAAATCTAAATCATAGTAAAGTAATTAATTAAATATTTGATTTTTATTTTTTGTGTTTATTTCTTTATTTACCTATTGAAATAATTATCTCTTTATTATACGAAATTTAAGGTTTATATTTATAAACAATAATTTGCGAGTGATCAATGGATTATTGTTTTGTATAAATTTTTCTTTTTAAAATACTTTATCTTTTTGAAATAATTTTCTTAAACGACCGTGTATAAAAATTTTTTTCAAATTATATTTATTTTTAATAATATAAATATCTAATAACAACTTGAATGTGTATGTATAGTAATTTTTCATCAAAATTACATCAATAAGTAGAAATACCAAGAATATTTTATTTTTTAGTAACTAAAAATGTTTCGTGTTTGATGAGTTTTCGAAGTTTTTATTTAATTTATTTTGTCATATAAAATGTTTCTATAAAAATTATTGAATACTTTTTTTTAGAATAATATTTTACATTTTAATACTACTTTACATTTATACATAAAAATAAGAACATATAAATTACTAGACATATTTTTATACAATAAATATTTACATTAATAAAATGTTTTAATACAGATTAAGAAATTATATTCTTTACCTAAAAAATTGATCAAAAAATTATTCGTTACACTAAAAAAATATAACATTAATTTACGTAAATAAATCGCCTTACTATTAGGTTTGTAAAGAAAATACTGTTGAAACTAAAATCAAATAATTTTTTTTATTATTTATAGGTTATTTTATAATAAAGCCAACTTGCTTAAAAAGTATGAAAAATAATTATAAGAAAATATAAAAATTACGTATTAAGTGATGCTCTAACAAGAAAATACAAGTATTAATACAAGATTTAGAAATTTTTTGCTTTAATATGAGTTGGATGTAGGTGGCAATATATTTTAATTGGTTTGATAGTATCAGTTTAAGATGTCACCCGGTGGTTGACTTATATGGTATAGAAAGAAGTATATTAACCGTAAAATAAAATGCGGAATCGTTCCTACAAAAAATTCTTCTAAAACCCTCTATCTATTCTTATATACAGGTCCAATCGGTCGTATTAAATATATTAAACGAGATCAAACTGTTCACGTGAGAAACTTTTGGGAAAAAGCAAACTTGACCCGATTTGCAAGGTCGTTTAATTTTACTGCGACAGAAGAAAGTTATGTGTTTACAAAAATGAAAATGAAGAGATGATAGTTAATCTTAATAACATTCGTCCAGTTTGTGGAAGAGTAAAATACAAAAAAAACAAACTCTGTTTTTTTTAAAAGAAATTTTGTTTTAATTTTGAATTTTTAAATGAACATTTAACAAAAGCAAGCAATGGAAATGAATAACAACAAAAGAAATCTTTAATTACTTGTATAATAAGGAGTTGGTACCTTCAAAGCATCGCGATTTATGAAAAAGTATAAATGCTCTCGTGTTTGATTTGTTAAAACTAATGTTATGTTTTGCAACTTTTTTTAAAAATACGGCTTTTTTATTTTGTAATTACTCTAAAGATTGATTGTGTGCTGCTTTTTTTTTAGAAAAACGAAGGTGCGAGTAATATATACTGTAGATCTTGTATAAATGAGGATAGTTTGGTGAGCTTT
>RCSS01000214.1:0-12453 GCA_004000155.1 Tubulinosema ratisbonensis | reverse complement strand
AGTATAGTTAAAAAGTTTTAAGTTTTACATAAGATAATATTGTTTATGCCTGCCACCACCGAAACTGTAGATTAATATAAAGTTTTGATGGAGACTTTGGAATAAAATCTTACTTTTGCATGACAATTTGACTATAGAAATTTAACATCTATGTCATAATGTAGATCTCGGTTTACCTAGAGTTGTAGAAGGTGCTTTAGTTCTCCTTTATGAATAAAGGGTGTTTCTACATTAAGAGTGATGTATCAAGTCCAGTGTGGAAATATAATGATTGGTTAAATCATAAGAAGTGAAAGTATTTAAGAGACATTTAAATAAATGATGCATTCTTCTAAGTTTAATAAATTTAAACCGGAGAGGTCCGGGTTATCCAACCGACATCATCAATATTTCTAGAAAAAAAGTTAAAATAATATTTTTGTTTTTTTTAGAAGATGAATCAGATGTAACTTAAGGAGATAAGAAATATTTAAAACCTACAAGACTGTTTTGCAAAGACTGATGATGGAAATACATACAAAATAATATAGGGGACCAAGTAAGATTGCATTGTGAATGATTATTAAATATAGTAGCTTTAAATTTTGTTGAAACCTAAAAATTTACAAATAATTTCAATTTGTTTTTTTTTGTTAAAAATATCCGTGTAAATTATATAATATTTGTTAAAAGTTTAATAGGGAGTCTTTTTAATCTTAGATAATATGTTACTTTAAAAACAATTCATTGAAAGTCTTAATAAAAAGCCATTCTTTTTTTATCTACCGTAATCAAAACTGCAAGCTAAGGAAGACTTAAAAATACATAAACTACATTAAAACGGGTTAAGAACAGGAAAAGGCTTGCATTATGTTAAACTATACATTATTATCTATAAATATATCATACCTTCAAATTTTATTGACTAAGCTTCTCATCTGTTATATAATGAGAGTGTAGTGATAAATCCTTAAGTAAAGTTTTTATTTTTAGGAAACAAAAAATCAAGATATCAAGAAAATTTGAAAACGAAGATAAAGATTTTTAAAACTGATACTTACAGGAGATTTAATTATATTAGGTTTTAGAAAAGTTTTAAATATATAAATATAAAATTATGAAAATAATAAAGAAAGGTAAATATTTTTGAGAAACAAAGTTACTTTTAACCAGTTATTTACAGAACTAGAATTTGAGAAGTTTTTGCTCTGGAATTTATCGATGTGAAAATAATAAGTAAAATACCTTTTTTGTCTATTTGTGAATGAAAGTCATTGAACAAAAAATATCTTAAAGAGATCCTTTTCGGAAATTTTAACGCCGCATTTTAAATCACTCTGAAATTTCTCATGCTAAACTCTTATAAAACCCTTTCCTTAACTTAAAACATTCCTTTCTTTCTAGTATAATGACAGCTGATAAAATTCTACAGTTGTTTATTTGATTATTACCTCATTAATGAAAAACATCACTTAAAGCATTTAAAGTTTGATCTAAAAATTTAAAATTTTAATTAATAATGTTAAATTAGCATGTTAGATAAATGTTTTATATTTCATTTTTATTTATTGATGGTGTGCAAAAATTATCATCGATCTAAATTTAAAGGTATTAATGCTTGTTTTAATATAAAAGTACACCTTTTCTGTACATTAAACCTAGTTTATTACTTTTTTAATCTTTTTAAACTTTGATGATCTATTAAATTCTGATATAAATTCAATTATATTAGTTTTTATTCTAATTTAATGTCTTTATATTTTTACTACACGTTCCTATTTTTTTATAAATTCTCTTTTTCGTAGCTTTCTTCTAATTCATTCTAACTTCTTTAAAAATGGCCCATTTTTAAATTCCAAACAACCTTTATTACGGCAATATCTTGTTAAAACCAGGCTGTGGTAGTCTATGCGTGCCACGTCACCAGTTAGGTATTGAAGGCATACCGACTGTATCTTTTTATTTTTATTAATAAAGTGTTTATTATGAAAGATCATTTTTTATTTGAAATTATTTTTTAATACTTTTAAATTTATCACTTCAATCCTATTTAAATTAAACATTTCAATCAATGATTGAAAGTGTCTTAATAGGAAACTTTCCATTACAGACATTATACCTTTAATAGAAGTTACAGCGAAAATATCTTTGTATGGATTCCCATCCCTAGGCAACAAAAAAAAATATCTTGTTAAAAATACCAAAAGCTTTGAAAAATTTAGACTATCTTATTATTTACTAAATCTAATAAAAGAGTACTTTGATACACCTATAATAAAGAATAACTCAGGTCACTACATAAAGAAACAATTTAAATTAAATATTATTTGTAAATATATGTATTCTAATATTAACAATTAATAATAAAATAATAATTTATTTAAATTTAGCTGATTTACTCTTCTTATCATCAATTACACCATTAAACTTACTCTTTCCTTTCTCATAAAGCTTATTAAACTTTTCTGAATTATTCTTCCTAGGATTATTTCTTCTTTTACCACTCATCTTTTTATTCCTCTTTATCTCATAAGTAACCTTCCTATCCAACAAATCGCTCTTTTCTTTCTTCTTTTTTTCTAATCTTTTGTCAATCTTTTTTTCCTCTTTTTTTATGCTTGGATATAAAATTTGCAAAATTTCTTTTATGTTTTATAAAATTAAATCATTTATTTTTATTTCTTTTTTTATTGATTCTGTAAGTAAAATTATGTTTAAAATTAAAGATAATTTTATGTTTGTTTGGTTAGAATTAAGATTGTTTAATGTTTCATTTATTAGGGTTTGTTTAAAAATTAGAAGGGTGTTTAAGTCAGATACGTTTGGAATGTTTAATTCTTCTATTATTTTCATGGTTTAAAAATAAAAAAATAATTTAAAAAAATTAATAAAAAAATTAAAAAAATTAAAATTAATTATTTTTTATATTAATTACTAATTAATTATTATTTATTTGCCACTCTGCTAATCTCATTAATCTTACAATTGATAGGTTTTTCATGCAATCTAACAACACAGTCATCCCCTGTGATAGCCACCAACAACCCGTGTTGTCCTTTATTCTCTCCTACCATAAAGCAAACAGTGTCGTATTTTTCAGGAGAAACAAATTTAACCAATGATTTTTTGTACCTGCCATCTGCACAAATAAACTCATCATTGTTAGAATCAACTATCTCTTTTATTTTATTGTCTACTTGTATCAAAACATCTTTAAATAAACCTGTGGTTGATGAAATATTTTCTTTTTTTGTGTCTTTTTCTAAAATGTTTTGTTGGTTTTTTGAATAATCAAATCCTGGTGTTTTGTAAGAAGGGGTTTTAAATTCTAAGCCTGGTGTTTTATAACCAGGTGTCTTGTACCCTGGTGTTTTAAATTCTAGCCCTGGTGTACGAATATTGGGTGTTCTAAACTCTGCGCCTGGTGTTTTATAACTTGGTGTCCTAAATTCAGCACCNGGTGTTCTAAACCCTGTCTCAATAAATTCTTTGTGTGGTATTCTTGGCCCTAAATCTTCATCAACCATTATATCCTCTCTATCCAAATTAATATCTTTATTATTGGTATTGATTAAAATTCTAACTTTATCCCTGTAAGTGTGTGTCACAATTCCTCTGTATCCTTTAAATTCTCCTTTCTTGATCGTAACTTCTTTATTTATCAATGGATCTCTTCTTTTTCTNAGAATGTCCTTTTCATTTTTTTTCTTTTCTTCTTTAAAAACACTGAAATCCAATTCTTTTTCTTCTATTGGNTGTAACATATTAAATTCTAANAATTGTCTACCAAAATTTGTTAAATCAACCAATACGCCATCACTTTCCACCCGTAAAACTATTCCTTCTTCATTTTTAAATTCTCCTTTGATGACTTTTACTTTTTGAGAATTTTTTAAAAGCTTCTTTGGCTCAAATATTTCTAAATCTTCTAAAGAAATTTTGCTGACTGGGATAACATTTCTTGCAAGAACTTCTTTTTCTAAAAAACCATTTTTGTAAGAATCTTTTTTATAAACCAAGTAACCATGTGATTTTACGTAAGGATATTTGGTAGAATCAAANAATTCTCTTTTACCATCCAACCTTGGCACCAATCTTATTTTGATAATTTCGTCATTCAGTCTTGAAAGTATTTCACAAATATCTCCTTTATACTTGCCTGATTTGATTCTGCCATATTTTTCAAAAGAAGTTTTATAAAAAAATACGTCTGTCATTTCATTTTGTGGGATCAATGACACATGCCTGCTTTTAAGGTTTTCTTGCAAAGTTCTTTTGTTAAGTGCTTCAACGTACAAATATCCTTTAAGTTCTTCTTTGTAAATGACTGAAAGAATATTTTTTAGTGCAGAGATCCTTAAAAAATAAATGTATTCTTTTCCAGGAGGCACGCGAACCAAAAAAAGTTTNGGAGAATAAATGTTTGGAAGGTAATTTATTGGCCTGTCTCTTTGTTTAGGTTGTGATTCTACACTTTCTGATTGTGATTTTNTAAGTGATTCTTCTTCCTCTGAGATTGATTTTTTATCTGAACCCATGTCCTCCCATTCTGTGTAATCTGGTCCTAGGTCTTCTGAGTACTCTGAAGAGGTAGCTTCTGATGCTTCTATGTCAATATAATCTAAAACTTTACTTTTTTTCTTTCCCATAATAAGACTAGTAAAAAATAATTAAAAATTTATGTTTTATTTTAAAAAATAAAAAATTAATTTAAAATTAAATTAATTTAAAAATAGATTTTTGATATTTATTTTATAAAAAAAGTAATTAAAAATTAATATTTAAAATTACTTCTTGAATATAATTTTATCAATATTTCATTAAATATCAGTGTTCGTTATTTAAATAAATAAGAGGTATAATATTTATTAATTAAATGTTATAATAACAAATCAACTTTTATATATTGTTTAAAGAAAAATATTAATTTCGAATTTTTCGCTAAAATAAAAGTTATTTTTTATTAGACTTATTACAAAACAATTTAATTTTTTGTTAATTTCTTTCTTTATTAAATATCATACCCGAAATTAGTTGTTAATAATTCACGATTCATAAACCTATTCAAAGTTTTTGATGATCTCTTTAGTGATTTAGTAGGTTTATTTACAGATTTCTCTGCTATCAAATCAAATAATTGTTTCGCTGATCTAGAACATCGTCTCAAAAGCAAATAGTTTTTTCTTTCCATATACTCAACACACAAAGACCTGTACATGATTCTTATATACCCCGAAACATCAATTATAAGCTCAAAATTCTGGTTATCTTCATTGTTAAACTCTTCGACCTCTATGATCTTTGAATTGTTATTCACTGTCAAGAAATCTTTTGATCCTCTTAAATTTAATTTAATCTTTTTATAATTATCTTTTGTGGGATAGAAATCTATACTATCCGCCATAGACAATTCTCCTGCTCTAAGAAAGAATGTACTTGTTCCGTCAAGGTATTTATTTTCAGTGGGCAGGGAAATGTAAACTGCTTTTGTTAAAAGTAAAAAATAAAACATGTGATTGTAAATTTGATTCTTTAAAAAAGTTTTTTTCTAAAACTGTTTTATATTTTCATAATTAATTGACTGTTAATAAAACAAAATTTTTTTGTACCACTAATTTTAATAAAAAGTTTTATTTACAAATTAAATCATTCTTCAGAATCAAATTCTTGCCTTGAAAAATACTCAGGTGTTTTGTTAAGAAACTCAAAAAGTTGATCTGGGTTAGAAGCACATGTCCTTAAATAAAACGCGTTCTGTCTTTCAAAAAATTGTAAACATTTTTCATTCTGCATAAGAAAAAATTTACCGGATAAATGCCTAACAGCTCTAAACAAATAATTAGATTGACTACAATTAGTCGACGCAACCAGTAGAGTAGAATTTTTTTCGATGCAAAGTGTTCTTTTTGTCTTTTTATCTGTAAAAATTAGATCAACAGGGTAATTGGGGTTTTTAGATAAATTCATATCAGAAGCAATAAAATATGGTCCTCCGTGAGGTTCTTGTGACATTCCTATCCATAAATATTGTGATTTCGATGGGATATATATAGAAATAGAATATACGAATGCAATTAGGGTTAGCATATTTGGGTAAAACTTTGTATTTTAAATATTGTGTTTCAAAAAGATCTTACAAAAATAAAAAGTTTCTTTGGTCTAAAATTATAGTTTTTAGTTTTACATTTTATGAATAAACAAATTTGATTTAAAAAAAAAGTAACAAGTTTTTGCGAAACATTTATTGATTATTTGTGAAAAAAATTTTAATATTGATCTGATTAGAAACAAATTTTGATTTTTTATAACTAATTTATTTCTTTATGTTTGAAAGTTTAAAGAGGTTTTGTATTTGGTTTTGTTTGTCTCTCAAATTTATTTTATTCGTGCAAAATGTTAATACAAATATTTAATCACAAGGATCTAAAAATTATGTTACAAATATTCATAATCAATGCCATAATAAATTGCTATGTTATAAGAGTTGCTGATGACAATCTGTATATTTCTACTTTTTACGACCAGTTTCCTAGGATATCTTCCCCTGAATTTGCGGTAAATTTCACTTTCGCTGGCACAAATATAATAGATGGGGGCATGGCACTCGTCAAAGATGATACTTTGGCCGTGACTTTAAACGAGAACAATCAGTATTTAGGATTTAAAAGATTTAACTCGAAAGAAGTTCCATCAAATCAAATATTTTTCATTGTAATTGATCCCGGAACAGGATTTTACAGAATTAGGCACGGAAACAAATGTATTGAGTGGTTTGAAGGATCGGGTTATTTAAAAGCAACAGATTGTTTACCTACTGCTACACAGTTATTTAGAGTTGTGGATATTGGAGAATAAAAATTTTTTATTACTTTTTAAATTTTATAAAAGGTTTATTGATTTATTTTGTAAAAAGACATAACTTTTAATTTATCTTTTAGATGAAACTGATTTAAAAGTTTTATTTGTTATTAAAACTATTTAAAATATCCTAAATACTCATAACACATATGTTTATTTATATCGGGTTATCATTTTCTTATCTGCTCAGATTAATGACTAAAGAATATTACATAGGGAATCTTGGTTCAGCAATACCTAAAGCAACAGATTTAAAAAGTGCTATTAACTTTACATTCAAAGGATTTGACGATTACGATGGTGGAATGTTTTTAGAAAGACCTAATGGACAGCTTATACCAAATAGATTTACTAATATTTTACAGTTTGTTCCTTTGAATCCATATTCGATCGAAGAAGAAAATATGTTTTTTATCGTTATTGATCCTAAAAGTGGTTTCAATCGAATTTTAAACGGTAAGAAATGTGTTGAATGGATGACAAAAGAAAATAATTTTAAGATTCGACCTTGTGCACATGTCGACGAACAACTATTTGAGGTGGTAGATGTTGGATCATAATTGAATAAAAAATTTTTGTAAATTCTTATAGCATTTTTCAAAAAAATGTATAAATTTAGAAATCAAAACTTATTTTAACCAAATAATTTATTTTTTGATCTCAGTATCAAATATCTTAAATATTTGTTCTGTCGTTGTTTCTTTATTANTATTGCCATTGATTTCATAAAAATTCTGATGATNACGAAAATACTCAATAGCAGGAACAGTCTCTTTGCAGTAAACTCTCATTCTTTCCTCAGCAATCTCTTGTTTATCATCAGGTCTACCTTCACCTCTAATAACAATTCTTCTAACGCACTCATCAAGTTCAGTGTTAATATAAATAACAATCTCTGCCAATTCATGAATCAATTGTGCTTGCTCCAAATTTCTTGGAAATCCATCCAAAACAAATGAGTCCATAGANCTAAGTTTTTCCATAACTANATCACAAATTACTTCATTGCTTACCAAATTTCCAGTCTCCATACATTTTAACAATTCCTTTTGCATAGCAGTTCTTTCTTTATCATTTATTTGCTCGATGCTTTTGACTATATCTCTCATCATATCACCAGAAGAAATGTGTGGTATTTTTAAATGGTTGCTAAGTCTTATTGACTGAGTTCCTTTACCACTACCAGGTGGGCCCATCATAATTACTTTTACCATAAAAGGGGTTTATAAAAAATTTATATAAATTAATTTTATTTATTCCTTGATTGCTTCTCAGACAGAATCAAATTTAGATTGACAGTCCCAATTGATATTAACGATATTAGTCTAAACAGCAAAATAATATTTACTTTTTTAATTCTAAGATAGTGTTATGTCAGTAAATTAAAATTTTTTTTTAAAACTGTTAAAAATTTTTATATCTGATTAAAAAATACATAAATAAAATGATTTATGAATACTTTTGTAAACACTAATTAATCTTTAATATTTTGTATCAATGTTTTTTCCAAATAGATTAAAACGCACCAATAAACTTCTAATTTTATTGATTTATTTTATAAAAAAAGGAGAATTTTGTTTTATTTGTTAAAAAATTTAAAAATACAATTTTTATTTTAAATTAATATTTTTTCAAATATTTCATTCTTTTTATTTTACTCAGAACAAATATTTTTAGAGAAAGACTCTAAAGCAAAAAAAAACACTTTATTAATTTGACTCCAAATATTTTTTAGAAAATTCAAGAATTATTTCAATAAAAAATTTTTTAGAAAATTTTAAAAAAATATTTTAATTCAAAAATATTATAAATACATTATTTATGATTGTAAGGTAAAATGATTATTATTTATTTTTATAATCGGTTGATCGATATGATTGATTTATATTTTTTTAATATTTTATTGAGTTTCAAACAAACAAAGCATAAATAAAAAATTATATTTTTATTTTTCAAATTTCGAAAAGTTTTTTAAAAATGAATTGTGTTTGAATATTTTATATAACTAAAATATAGGTAAGGATATTTTTAAATCGATACTAAGAATTAAAACAAATTCTTTAAATTTACATCATATATCAGATTTATTATTAAAATGGGGTAGTTTCCATTGATAGCTTAAAAAATATTAAATTTTTCATCCTATTTAAATATGTAAAAATATTTATTAGATTTTATTGGTGTAAAGAATATAATAAACTTCTGATTTTAAAAAATACAAATCGATACTGAGATACTAGATTCTCTTTTGTTGTTGCCTAAGGATAGGAACTTCATATACAAATCTACCTACAGACATTTTGTATATAGTATAGAATTGTAAATTTATCAAAATATATAATATGTTTCTATATAATTAATTACATTTTAAGATCTGTATGTCTTTCTCATATTAAAACTTATTTTGCGATATTAATATAAATCTAGTCCTATTAAAATACTATAAAACCATTTAAATATTTTTAATCAAAATATATTTAACTTTTAACTATGAGCTAGAGATTTACTTTCTGCTTATTTTATCTTATACTAAATATAATTTTGTTTAAAGGTCGTGGTATATTTGAAATCGGGCTGATGCAAAATTTTTAAAGGAAGAAAAAAATTAGGTCCTTTTTTTGTTTTGACGATCGAAAGACCAGAAAGATATTCTAATTATTTATTTGAACTTCATTTAAAAATATAAGGTGGTATTTTATAGTTTATTAGGTATACCAACATTCAATCTGATATTCATATAAATATTGTCACAGAAAAATGCTAGAAAATATTTAATTCTATGATAAATTATAATTTCAGTGTAGCTAAAACAATATATCATATATTATTTGTAGATTTTATACTGAAATTGAGCTATTTATACAATTTCAAAAATAGTTTGCGGAGTTAAAAGCCTAAACGCAGGCAAATGAAAAGTTATACTTAGCTTTATAAAAGAAAGATTATAAACTTCCAGAAACAAAAAAGAAAAATAGATTTTTTTTTGTTATTAATTTATAAATGAAAATAAATTAGAGGACATTTTGATCTGGCTTAAATAGTTGAAATTTTTTTTAGATTAAGTGCCATAAAAAAAGAAAAATCTTAACTTTTTTTAATCCTGTGAATGCAAACGCACAGGAGGTTATAACAAGTTTGTTTAAAAAAGGCGTTTTTTTGTCTCTTACAATGCAGTCAAAAATTCATTTTACTTAGTGCAGAGATACATGAAGTTACTTTTATCGTCTATCTCGCATTATAAGAATAATAAATATTATATATAAAAAGGCTATAACCACCAAAAAAGCTGTAAATTTACTATAAAAGCACACACACAAAAATTAAAGCAGTTTGGTGTTAATTAAAAATTTTAGAAAGAGGCGATATAAAACAAAAAAGATATTTAGATACTATATTCAGAATTTTTAATAGAGATAAAAGTTTAAAACTAATAATTATGATCATAAGATTTAGATAGTTTGAAAACTTAATACTTGTTTTTATAGTTTTTTTGTTTTATTTAAATTTAAAATTTTGAAAACAAATTACTAATAAATTTTCTTAGCCTGAATGTCATAAGCAAAATAAAGTTGTATTTTTGCACTGTTGTATTTTTTGATTACTTGTCTTCAAAGTACGTAAAATAAAATAAGTTTGTCTGTGCACTACTACCATGTTTATTGAATTGTTTTCCAAAGATATTTAGAATCTTAGTTTATTTTCATTTATATTTATTTTTCCTATCACTTTTGGTGAGGTAAAAAATAGGAAGTTCTGATTCTCGTAACCCAATTTAAATATACCATAACTTATGTAAATCGAAATATTGTTTAACAAATTAAGTTTAAATTAATAATAGTTTCAATTTAATGTAAAAGATTTATGTTTAGAAATTTTGGTTCAAATTTCCGATTAAAGATTCAAAAAGCCCATATCTTTTATTTTAATTAAAAGCTTAAAATTTAAAAGATTTTATATTTTCATTGGCAGAATTAATGATGTTATTAGTTTTTGTTCTTTTCCCAAAGACTTCAATGTAAGGTAGATTTAGGCAGTCGATAGGGTGAGAGAAAAGGGGGTTTGGCGGGTGAAAGGCTCGCTATTATTACACTTTGCCTAATTATGTACAAGCATTTTTTACATTATGTTTCTTTATGAATAAGTATTAATATCTAATAAAAAAGATATAAAAAAGATTTTTATCTCTAGACAAAAAACAAGTTCACAACTTTTGTATTTTTCAAAAAAAACTTTTTATAATGAAAATCAAATCCTTTATCGGGATCTTTGTTATAAAATCAGGCGTGAGATTAAAAAAGTCATTATGATTTGTCAATTTGTAAAATTATTTTTTACTGTAAAAGGCTTGTTTAATGGTTTTTATCTTTGTATATTCTATTCTAAAATATTTTTCTGAATGTTCTTAGAATATATTTTTATCAAAAATTTGATATCAAAGTAAAGAAATATCAAACCTATAAATAATAAAATAAAAAACTACCCCCCAAAAATGGAAGAAACCAAGAATGACCATCACAAACCAATTATTGAACAAAACACCAAAAACAAACCAGAACATGAAGAAGAAATACCAAGTTCAGAATTACAAGAATTTATTATTATTTTAAGAAATTGTTGGCTGAAGAATTTAGAAATTCGGAAAGGATTCGTTATGAAGAGAATTAGAGTATTTGAGGTTCCCTTTTTAGTAAGCTGCAGAAGATTTTTAAGAAGAAATAGATATATTTCTGATGTTTTGTGCCCAATTTTAATAATATTCATGTATTTGTATCTATATCAATTGATTTGTATGGTTACTTTAAAAGAATATCATGCTTATTTAGGAATTTCATGTTATATAAACTTGATTGTTATTTTATTTAGAACTTTGTTGCAATTTTTTTCAATTTTACCTGAGTTTATTGCTAAAAATAGAATTTTTTTAATAGACAAATCAAACAACTTTATTATTTTCTTTAATTTTGCTTTTATGATAAAAGGTAGGATTATGCTTCATAGTTGTTTTCCAAATTATAATTTAAGTAATTACATACAAATTATAGTATTTTGTCTAAGTCTTGTTTTAGCGAGCTTTTTATTACTAAATTTTCACATAAAAGGTCTTTTACGTGTAAAGTTTTTACTTTTAGGAGTATATTTAATTATTTTGATACTACTTACAATGTTAATTACAGTAGATAAAATATTCATATATTACATTTGCGCGGAATTACTGATTTTACTAATTGATTTTATTAGTTTTCTAACAATTTATGAAAATAGATATTGGTCTGACAATGCTTGTTTTTCTCTTTTCTTTTCTTTACATATTATATTTCAAATATTAACAAATAAGTTGGTGGTTAATTGCAATATTTTAGAATAAAATCTATTAAAATTTTTTTGTTACTCTATTTTTTTAAAGTTTTAAAAGCTTTGTTAAATAAAAAATTGTAATAATATTTTTTCAGGTTTCAAAGAAATTATAGGTGCCTGAAATTAAAATTGGTAATAGAAATGAATTTTTTAATTGATTATAAGTTTCGATTCAGATTAAGGCACTTTTTCTGTTATAAGTCCACGTATAATCTGAATTAATATCTTATGACAAATCGGATAAAGGAATTACATACTATG
>RCSS01000213.1:0-10892 GCA_004000155.1 Tubulinosema ratisbonensis | reverse complement strand
ANGTNNANNNAANNANNTNCATANTTTTACTTTTATACNNANNNAANNAANNNAANANTNNANANNANCNNNAAANNNAGTAANNANNANCNNNGAAAAAATAAACAAAACACAGTTCTTAAACAAAACACTAACTTTACAAAAGAAAATAATGAACAATTACAAAAAAATCATAATTTTAATAAAAATAAAAGAAAATTTGAACCAATAAAAAAGAATTCTGGAGAAAATAAAATAAATAATAAATCAAAAGAAAATAAATTAGAAAATAAGTTAGAAAATAAACCAGAAAATAAGAAATTTAAAAAAGAATACAAAAAAAGTGCTATCGAACAACCAAAAGAATGTTATCTCAGAGGAAAATTAGTCACCAAAGAAGAACTAAGATCCCTTAACACAATCTTAAAATCAGATAATATAAACTTAGATGAATTAGTCAACCTTCTAGAATCTCTTTTTGAGAGAATATTTGATAACAAAAACAATGAACCAATCACTTTGAGAGAAAAAACAGGTTTAATAGAAGAATCTTTAAAAATATTTGAGTTAAAAAAAAGTAAAAAATACATTCTTTTAAGATTAAAAGTGTTAGAACTTTTAATTAAAATTAAAGAAATTACTTTTATACCTCTTTCTTTAGAAATAGTTAAAATAATAGAAGAAATTTCAAACCACGAGCCATGCTTAGAAAATAAACATATCACAGGATATAAAATTAATGAAGAAAAGTGGGGTGAAGAAATAAATAACCAAATGTTTAAGAAAATACTAAGATTGGCTTATAAGTATTTTAATAAGTATTCTAATTGTTTAGGGTTTATTGATTTAGTGTTTTATTTTAAGAATAAGTTTAAAGAATGTGAAAATGAAGAGATTAAAGGATTAATTAAGGTTATTGATTTACATAAGGAATATTTAGAGAAGAATTGTGAAAGTAATACATTTTTAAGGATGGAAGAAATAAAATAATATTTATTTAAAATTATTCTATTTTAATTTATTATGAAAAATGTATTTAATTTAATATAATATTTATTTATAATTAATTTATTATTAAAAAATATTAAAAATAATATTCTAAATAATATTTATTTATAGTTTAAATAATATTTAAAAAAGCTATTTTTAAAAATGTATTAACAATAATTAAGAAATAAAAGGGAACTAACAATAAAAAAATATTTATAACAACATTTACAAAGTTTTGATACTTAAATTAAAAAAAATTATAATTGATAAATTTTATTACTTTATTTAAATTTATACACAATCTTAAAATTAAGATTAGATATAAAGGTTGATTCCGTGATTTTAAGAACTTTATTTTAAATTTTTATCTTATTTATTCAAAGAATAATAAAAACTACTTTAAAAAATATATTTACCTCGCCTGCAGTTTATTGACATGTTTTTCAATAAATGGACTAATAAGGGTTAATTATAAATCTACCCTTAATAAAATTTGACTATATATTTTAAGATACAAGTGTTGGATAACATTGCCAATAATTTAAAAAAATAATGTTGTTTCATCAAATTTACGCTTAGAAAGCTTTGATTGATTAATACTTTTAGAAAAAGCATACTGAATAGATTTTGTAAATTAAATATTTTTATGTAGATGATTTCTATTTAATAAATATATTTATAAATGAAACCAAATAGAGAATTAATTTAAAACCAACTTAACATATTTCTTAATTTTTAAGGTTGGATGCTAAAGGAATCTTACTTAAGTAAAATCAATAAAATATTTACATCTCATTAACTTTATCTAATCATCTTTTAAATACCTTTAGTTTTAGGAATTGTAATTATAGTTTTTATCATAGAAAGTTTCTTCTTTTTTTTAAAAAAAGTTTAGCATCTCTAAACACCATAATAATATTATTTTTATAATTCGAAGAAATTTGTACTCGTTTTTCTAGTCTGATTTTGATATTTTAAAAATATCAAAACCTTCTTAAGTCACATTAAATTGCTTCGTTTTTACGAACATATTGCCGATTGTTAACATTATAATTAACCTTTAGCATTATTTATTAATTTATCTTTTATTATTGTGTGTTTAAGTGGTAATTTTTTTGTTGTGAGTGTGATTTGATTTATCAAAAAATAAATTTTTGTACTGAATTGTTATGATCACACAGGGCAGCTTTGCTTATTAAATGATTAAGGTAAAATAATTTTATAGTTTAGATATCAAAAAGTTAATTTTGATAAGTATTTGTTCATGTTTGCTTCTCTTCTTCTGTTCATGATGAATTCTTGAGGTATGAATTAAATTTAAATAAAAATTAATAGAATTTAATTAAGTTCAAAATTTTTTTTTGTAAGATTTAACATAGTAAAAAAAATTTACAAATCATTTGTATGTTTTTTCAAAAATTTTGTGTATGTTTCTGTTAACTAGGTATTTATATTCTTTATATAGAAGGTATAGCAAAAGATCTTCGTATGGATTTCTCATCCTTAGGCAACAAAAAAAATCAAAAATTTCGAATATTTTAATAAATAATTTGTAAATCTTTATTTTATTTTCAATAAGAATCTTCTTTTTAAAGAACTAATTTTATTGCTTAAAAGATAAAAAGAATTTTTTCAACAACAATTTTATAAATAGAGTTTAAATTTAATATTTATTAAATTTTATGNAGATTATTTGTTATGCTAAGTTTCTTTGTTCGGTTTTATATGTTTCCTGAATTTCAATAGATTCATTATGATGTGACTTTTTATTATTCTCTANTTTATNATCTTCGATTTTTTCAGGCGAACTTATTGAGTCAGTTAGGTCTGTTTTTGGTGGTATATCAGAAAGAAATATCTTCGAATTTTTAAAATCTTCTTTTTTAAATGAAGTTAAAGAGGAATTTTTGCTTCTACTTGTATTAGGAACAGCATTATTACGAATAATTTTAGCATAAATCTGTTTATCGGGTGTCAAACAACATGAATCGGGAAACTCTGTTAACATTTCTATATCATAATCGCTCGATCCCAATTCTGANTCGTTTATTCTATAAGCTGGCCACGTAATCCTATAAACTTTATTNATTTCTCTCAAGTCTGTGACTTCATCCTTCATGGTTTCAAAATACAAACTGTCAATTGATTCATAAATATGATCAGAATCCTGATCTGTAAAATCAGAATTAATCAAAGGGTGATTTATTGGAACGTTTAGGCTTATTCTTATTTGTTCAAAATAAATAGGATTCATCACCTCTATAATTTTTTGATTTTTACTATTTGGAGTATCGTAAGTAAATATATCTAGGGAAATAGAATCATTCAATTGTTTATTTCCCAGTTTACTTGAATAATTTGGTTGAAAAGAATGTTCGGTAGATAAAAAACCTCGGTCCAATGACTTTTTTGATTGAAATGAAGGATTTATTTTGTGTTCAAGAGATTCTGTTACAATGAAATCCTTGTCCTGTGATTCGTATTTTGTTCTAATGGATGAAGAGAATCTTACTAATTTATTNGGGGTTTTTGGCCCAGATTGGATAATATTTTGTGTCTTAGGTGATTTTGAAGAACTAATAGATNTATTAAATGAACATCTATTTGGAGGATTTTGTGATAAATCAGTGGAATGTAAAATCGATACAAAGCCAGGTCTAGCTTTTGCGTCATCGATCTTTTTATATGAACCTATACAGTTGATTTGACGTTGAGTAGCATTTAAAGATAGTAATTCTGAAGATTTAACCGAATAGACTCTTCTTCTTGACATCCGGCAACTGATTTTTCTTCTTAATGAATTAAGATGTTTACCAACAAGATTTTTAACCTCAATAACCGAACTAAGCAAACTCCTATTTTCACTTCCTTGTGTCCTGCGTACGTTTTCATAGGTATGAACTTCAGCATTGCACTGAGATACGCTAGCTAAACACGATTTCAAAATTATTATTGTTACCAACATGGAATAAATTTTTTAAATAATTAATATGTTTAAATTAAGTAAATTATTTATAATCAAAATTTAGTTTACTTTAAAAAATATTTTACAATAAAAAATTTTTAATTATTGAAATTTATTTTTTTATTTTTGACGTCACAAAAAATGTTGGCGGTATATTTTTTAATTAGCTAAAAAAGGTAAATATTAATCTTTTATGTAATTCTATATTATATTGATAAATTTAATTTTCTAAAAATATTAATAGAAATATAAATTATTTAAAAACTAATGATTTTGTCAAAGCCGTTATGATAATATATAAAAAGAAAATTTATTCTATGACATATTTCGTTTATATAAAGTTTGTAATAAAGAATCATCTTTATGAAAAAAATCATAAATATAACACAACAGATGCATAAAATGCTAAAAAAACATACAATTTTCATTTTAATTTTTATAACTGTCCTGATCATACAGGAGAGTTTTTATATTAAATGACTAAGGTAAAATGGATTTATAGATTGAGGGTTAAAAGTTGTTTTTGATGAGTGTTTATTCATTTTGTTTCTCTTCTTCTGTCCATGATAAATTCTTGAGGTAAGAATTAAATCTAAATAATTAATTAGTAAAATTTAATTTAGGTTTTAGAATTTCTTTTTGTAAGATATTACAATAAAAAATAATCTTGTTAAATTAATGTATTTTTTAACTAAAAAATTGATACTAATTTTTATTTCGCTAAAGGTATAAAATCTGTATAGAAATCTTTTGCTATTTCTTCTATTTAAATTATAAAATACCCATTTATTAAGAATTTTATAGTAAAATATGTTTATACATAACTAGATACAGACTTAGATACTATCAGTCTTCCATCTTCTAAAACATACATCAGACTTTATTATACATCATTGATATTTTAACTTTTTTAGTTAATATTGCTAAGTAATAAAAAATCAATATTAATAAATTTATTAATATATTTAAATTAATAAATATTTAAAATAATAAATAATGCGTGAACGGAAAACTCGGCAACTCCTATATAACAAAATTAATTTAAATTTAAAATTAATTAAATAAATAAAAATTAATTAAATTATAAATTGATGATAAATGTATAAAATGTGTATTAATGTAATTTGATCATAAAATAAATAATTTATAAGTTCAAAAACGAAGTTGATTCCATAATTTCAGCCAAAATTCTAAATTAAAAAATTGTTTAGTTTATTCTCCATTCTCAAATATTTTTTATTTCTGATTTATAGGTAATGCGTTTTCATTTCTTATATGTTTTATTCTTATGGCACCTTCTTCGTGCTTCAACTTTTCACAAAACATGTCAAAATTATTTTTTGTACTAGAAAATGTAGATTTGAAGACAGAATGCCATCCCTCAATCGCGTTGTTTATTCTTGGTATTGATAAATCCAAAACGTCCCCGTAATGCCACAACGAAATAGGAATTCTTGCTTGGGTACGAGAAATCTGTAAATAATTATCATAAAAATAATTGTAGATAACAGCAAATTCAGTAGGGAAACCTTCTTAAGTTCTAATCTGATTTAATGTTTCAATAATAAACTCTTTTTTTACAAATCAAACCAATTAGAGATTTGAAATACTTTTTAAATTGGAAGTTTATTTTGTATAAAGTCTGTAAACCAACACTTTGTATATTTCTGTAAATAGCTTGTCTTAGATGAAATATACATCCAGACATTTTAACGCTAAAAAATCCTCATAAAAGGCCTTTATTGAGGCCAACTCAAAATCTGTTTTGATACTAATAGGGGATGATATACTTGTCAAGATTTTAAATCTCTTAACATATTAATATATGTATCAAATTTTTTATTTTTCATTAATATAAACACAACCGAAAAAACATGGCTATTTTTTAAAGAAGCTATTAAATAAAGTTGCTTAAATGGCTTAGAAGCAACACTAAAAGTGCCGTCTATAGACCAGTGATAATTTAATCTAAGTTGAGAAACCATATATTCAGAATAAAAAATTATAAAATTATCATCAAAATGCATACCTCTTGTTCTATAAGGCCCGTATTGATAAAACAAGCCTCCTTGACATGTAGATGATAGATTTAAAGAAAGCTTAAGAGTTTCAAATATATAGTGCTTAGGAATTCGATTCTTTTCTTTATAATTCCTAAGAATCCTGTATATGGCTTCAAAATTGCCCAAAACCAATATTTCTTCTTCCGTGGCCCCTTAAGACTTTATTGACAACCTTTCTGACAGAATCGATACCACAATCAATATGATTTTTCTTTTTTCAACATTATTTTTCCTTATGATATCGATTCTATCAGGTTGATGACAATAGGAATTAATAGCATTAAATCCGAAAAAATCTACCTCATAATCTAGAGTTGATATAGCACTTCCTTTACATCCATTCACAGTACATGCCAATTTATAGTAGTACTGTTTTTTTTTGAAATTTTAAAAGTATAGAAATCCTTGACAAATAAATTTACATTCCTTTGGCTTTTAATTATAAACATTATGTATGGTATTTATATTAAAAATATATGTTTTTTTGTTTAAAATATTTATTTAATTATATAGGAGTTGCTGAGTTTTTCGTGAACCAAACAATGATAACAAAAATAAATCGAAATTAAATATTCTAAAAAATGTCAATATTTTTTAAAAAAATTTGATTTTATTTTTAGAATAAATAATTTGTTTAAATTACTGATTTGTATATATTATTAGAAGAATTAGATATAAACTTTTTTAATCAATATATCTGAGTAAAACACAAAATTGTTCTTTGAAATTTTAAGTGTTCAACAAAAATAAATTAAGTCATGTTTTTCTTTGCCATTCTTTATGAAGTATGGAAATTATGTTAATAAAAATTTATTTTAATTTTTAAATAACTGACCAAAATAATAAAAATATCGTAAAATAAATTAAATTTTTTTGTTTTTATATTTAAAAAAATATATTTTTATTAATAATTTTGGTCATATATAAAAAATATTAAAAAATTTTTAACAATAAAAAAGATTATAACACCATTTTTCATAAAAAATATAATTTTAGAAAATAAAATAACAAATTTATAATTTTTCATTCTTTTGAAATTACAACTTTATATGAAAAAAATCTTTTCTAAAATACCAAGAGCAAAATTTTTAAAATATTTAATATCAATAATCTTAAANNTNTAGCAAAAAATTTTTAATCACCACTTTTAATCTTCTGATAGTTTAACTTTTGAGAAATCAAGCTCTTCGTAGATAGGTTCTTCTTTTAATGGAGAAAGAGGTTCTAAATTCTTATCATCTTTTTCAACACGTGTTAATGGATTGAAAGGCTTGTATTTATTGTTTATTTCTTGGATAGGAATAGATAATTGATAAAAATGCAAAGGATCATATTTTTTTTCGGTAGGTAAAATAGAAAAATGATTTAAGTGTTTTAAATTCTCATAAATAGGTTCTTGATCGTTTTTATGGTTTATATTTTTAGTAGGTTTATTGGTGACAACAGTAAGTGCAATTTTATTTAAATTNTTCGAAGTAAAATCTGCCCTATGAGTATGATTATAGATACAAGAACATAATTCTAAATTATTTCTTAATCTAAAGAATACGTGTTTTGGAACATCATATATGGGTTCATCACAGTTACTTTTTATTAGATTGGATGTGATTTCAGGGCATTCAATTTTATCAGAATCTTTTATTTTGCAGCTGGATTTAAGGTCTTGATTGTAACCACAAGAACATTTTTGAGAATCTTTTCCTTTTGTATTTTTTGATCTAAAAAATACATGTTTGGGGATATCATAAATAAATTCTTCTAAAATTTTATCATCATTTTGTCTAAATTTCCATTCTGTATCAGCTAATTTGTTTGTGCTGTAATCTGATTCGTAAATAATATCTAATGATTTAGGATTAACTGCATTAGAAGACTCGCTAGAAATTTTCTTGTGAATGTTTCTTGGTAAGGTGCAATATTTTTCGATTTCATATTTATCATCTTTAATAATAGATTTTTTTTGATAAAAATTTTCTAAACACTTATTTTTAAACCTTTTGCCATTTTCATTCGGAGCAAAAGTTTCATTTTTACCAAATGAATAATCACAACTATAAAGATTTTCTGATGCAGAGGTCTCAGGATAATTTTTGTGTCCTAGTTTGTCTTTTTTCCCAAAATAAAATATTTTATAGAAAGAAGATCGTTTTTTTCTTACATCTAACATTTGAGAACCTTCTTTAGTTTTGTCTAAATTTGGATCTAATGGTTTATTTTGAGAATTCTTTTTGTTTTTGGCTGGTCTTTTTAATGTGACGTACGAAAAAATAGATTTAGAATCTATATCTGTAATGTCGGAGATTAGAGATGGAAGAATAGCCTTTTGTTTTCTTCTTAATGATCCCCAAATTCCTTTATTTTTAGATGTGCCCAGAATTGGCTTTTCTTGAGATACCATTGCTTTATTATCACTCTGTTTCCACTCTTCAATTTCTAATTTATCTTCATGACTTTCATCAAAAATGCACTTTGTTTCTAACAAACATAACATAATAATTCTTAACATGCAAGGGTAAAAAAATTTTTTTAAAAAATATATACTAAAAATAAAAATGTTAGAGGTATTCCTTAAAATTTCTGGCTGTGCTTATTTATTTAAAAACTATACCTTAATCTTTTTACTTTTTTTTCGTATTTACGAAACTAATAAATTCTCAAAATTTATTGATTTTTTTGCTCTAAAATGGAAGCATATAAAAGTTTTAAGGTACAGTAATAAAAAACTTATATTTTTATGATTATAAAAAAAATCAAGCTTACATGTAAAAGCATTATTCTTACCTATTTTTAAATTTTTACATCATTTTAAGCTTTTGAAATCTAATTTCTATTTATTTAAAAAATACCTTTAAAAATTTAAAGAAACACTGTATTTTTTAATTAATATATTAAAAAATTTTTACATCAAATTTTTCACAAAAAATTTTTAACTTTATTACAATATCAAAATTTGGGTCAACTTTTTTACATTTGTTATTTGTTTATTTAAATTTGTTTTTATTGATGATTAGAAGTTAAAAATAAAATTAAAATTATTTTTGATTTTTAACACTAATTTATTTGAGATTAATCTTACAGAAATAGAATTTCATATTTTAACATTTGAAAATTCTTTGACGTATATTATTGTTAAAAGTAATTGTGCTTTGATAATTAATCAAATCTTTCAGGGTATTAATTGACACAATTGGTTTTGAATTTTATAAAAATATACGGGTTTAACTTGGATTGTACAAAAAAAATTGAGAGAAGGGTTCTCTAACCAAGGGATTGTAATTAAACAAAAATATATTTTTAAGTATTTATGATATTCGAAAAATATTATTTTTATTTAAAACAGTAACTTTATCAAATATAGACTTATCTAAATTAAACCAAAAATTTTTTTATAAATAAGTAAAAATGTCAAAGTATCCACTAAAAGAAGTATTAAAAGATGAATAAAAACACATCCACATACTAAAAAATATAAAAGAAAATCAATATAAGTTTTTTTAAAGAAAAAAAGCTTATTCGCAAAAGAATAATAAAGAATATTTTTTAATGCCACATGAGATTTTTTAAAAATAAATGAAAAAAGTCAGTAGAAAGAGATAGGGAATCTTCTGGTAAATTACTAAATAGTGTCAAAAAGAAAAATATTTTGTACTAGAAAACTTAACGTAATGATTTTTATTAAACGACTAAAAAATTAGAAAAAAAAGTAAGGCATAAGTATGACTCTACAAGCGCTTAGAAACTTAATAAAATTTTGGCTCTATGGACATTGTTAGTGATTAAACTCTTTTAAAAAAACATAAAACAAATTAATACTTGTATATATTGCCATGTCCTTCCTATATATACTATGAGAGTGTTGTGTTCTAGGTCAAAGAAGCTTTTACCTCTTTGATTGTAATAAAAATTGTTTTCTATATAGACCACAGACAAACAATTAAAACTTATATACAGTAAAATAATACTATCAGCAAAAAATTGGAAAATTTAATAATAAGGATGTTTTTACATAACATGGTTTGTAAAATAATATCTCTATTGGGTTAAAAAATAATGAAGATATATTAGTTTAATAGGCAACAATTTTGTTTCTCTTGTTAAATTAAAAACCTTTTGTAATATACTTTTTAAAGAGAAAATGATTCTAAACATAAATCCGATAATTCTATGTATTATTTTACAAAGAGAAATTTAAAACTATAATTAGCTCTTGGTAGTTTTTTAAATTTGATTTAAATCATAAGGACATAATCAACACATAAATTTTGTAGTATAAAATTTGAACTAAATAAAAATTAGAGAGAACTCACACACGTTATTTTATTTAAGTCAGAGATCTTTGAGTTATATAAATCATTCGCATTAAAAAATAGATACCCTGCTTTTTACTAGAGATTGCTAAAGTAATTATTAAAGAAATTAAATCCAAATTTATTTTAAATTGAATATACTTTCGCGAGAATACTTTTTAGTTACAAAAACATTAAAAAACACTTTCTCTTGAATTTTTACGATGAAACTTATGTATTTATATTGTTGCATTAGTTAATACCTAAAGATCGCACGCCCTTAGTATTACTAAGAACTCCTTTTAGAAATTTAAGATGTTTTAAAGTATAACTAAAACCTTTTTATTTAATGGATAAAATTAGAAATAAAATGTGCTGGCACAAGCTTTCGGGAGTAAAAAAGCCTGTAATTAGAAGTGTTTTCATAATTAATACTAACTATATGAAAGATTATAAAATAATGTAGGTATGGAAGAATCCTACTTAGAAAAATACTTAGTTATTTAGATATTTAATAAAACATGTCATATAGAACAAGATGAAGAAAAGAAAAGCAATCTATAAATTCTCTTTTTATGATAATAAATTTCAAGAAAAATAAATGGAAAT
>RCSS01000212.1:0-12925 GCA_004000155.1 Tubulinosema ratisbonensis | reverse complement strand
GTACAAAACTAAACGNTCCATTTATGCATCACGTTAAGTTGTTTTTAATTNATCAATCATAANATCAATAAAAATAAAAAATTTCCATNGATTAGCATTCTTCCTTAATTATTTTTGCCGTATCTATGAAAGAATCCATTCGTATAAGAAAATGTATAATTTCTTAAAAGTTTTAGATTTTGATATAAATNANGTTGCNAATTTATAATTTTTTGTTTTATCTANGTAGTTGTTCTGAAAGCGAATCATAATTATAAAAATATCAATTTTTTCTTCATAAGCTTGGCGAAACACTTTGTTAACNACCTTTCTAATAGATTCATGTTNATTATCTTGCTGTGTTTAAATTTCAAACAGTTTTATTCGTTTTCTNGCATCTAATACGAAGGGTTGGGGTTATGGTTAAATTACATNANGATNGNAAGATTTTCTTCAAACAAGCTGCTTGATTTAATCGTATCNNTACATTCTTTGATAATGNATTTNCAGTTNAAACTTCTTGCTTTGTATTTGTTGATNNAAAAACATAAAAATTGNNAATTATGGTGTCTTTGTTGTTCATATTTTTTTTTAAACATCTCATTNTTAGTNAAAACATTTCATCAAAATATTTTAATTAANCAAACCATTTTACCAGCTATAAACTACATTAAAAATTTTACATGTCATACCAGTGATATTTATTATTTTGAGAAAGAAAAAATCTGAAACTTACATAAAGATGTATAATTTTATAAAACAAATTACTAATATTCCAATCCAATTGTTATAAAAACAAATTTTAAATAGCATGTCATTGTTGAATTAAAAACCCCCCATTTCCAAATTCTCAATTTTCTAGGTGTATATTTCATCTTAATCACGCAATGTTTAAAAAATTTTAATTTTTAGACTTTTGATGTTATTTAAAACAAAAAAAAACGAAAAGTTTTTTCGAATCTCTTTAAAAAATTTTTGCGATACCCACCTTAATCTTTAAAACGTTTTTGGCCTTTTTAAACAATTCTCAATTTCTCTCTGTTAAACACCCTCGTAATTATTTTTTTATTGTTACATTGGAACCTCTTAGAATTTCTTAGGTTTCCAGTTAAGATGTGAAATCATTAAGAAATACGAAACAGGGAAATCCCTCGTACTAATAACTAAATAAAAGATTAAAAATCTGACTTTAATTCATCATTCAATACATCAAATATTTATTCCATTTATTAATATATAAGTCAAAGCAAGAAGAAAAGTGACAAAGATAAAATCCATCAGAGATCATAATAAACAAATGTTTAAATGAAATATAAGAAAATTTAAAAAGATTTAAATTAATGCTTTAATGATTTTGATGTAACAAATAATTTAAAATCCCTCATTTTAATTTGTTTAACTTTTTACATTATAATTAAATTGATAAGAAAGTTTATTTATTTTATACAATAATATTCACAAGATTTAATATCATTCTTAGTTTTATTCTTTTAATAATAAAAAAAAGTTTTTTTTATCTTTTTTGATTTTTATTTTATTAATAAATAATTTATTTACATTAAAATATAACCCTGTATAATTTATTAATAATTAAAAATTAAATTATATTTATATTTTTTAGATAAACCAAAAATAAAAAAACCAACCAAAAATAAAAAAACCAACCAAAAATAAAAAAATCAACCAAAAATAAAAAAACCAACCAAAAATAAAAAAAACCAACCAAAAATAAAAAAATCAACTAATAATTTANNNTTTATTAATGATTGTTTATTTAACAAACCTTAATCCAATACTCTCTTCCTTATCAATCCCAAAATATCCTGTATTCTTAAAAAGTAACTTAACACTCATTGGTTTATTTTTACTTTCAATAACAAATTTAATTAATTTATTACTCTCTTTAATTTCTTTATACTCATCTAATAATTTATTATCTATGAGTAAATAAACACACCAATTGGTAAAAAGATCTTCTTTTAAGAAAGGAGCATGGATCATTTTAGGTCCTTCTAGTTGTGGTAAGAAAGAAATTGTTACTTTAGAATCACAAGGTAAAATAAAATTATTATTTTTTTCTTGTTCTTTTAAATTATCATCAGAAATATTCTCTTTTTCTTTGACTGATTCCTTTTGTTCTGATTGATCCTCTAAAAGAATAGTCTTTTCTACGTATGCTTTAATATCTTTTACTATAATTTGTGGGAAAATAAAATCTTTTTCATTTCTTTTTTCTTTTCTCTTTTTTCTTAAAAAAATTTCTTCAAAAGTGTCTCCTCTTTGCATGTCAAAGTATTCTTCATCAAACACAGATTGTACAATCATTCTTTCTAAGGTAAACAATCTTTCTAAAAGTAAATTACTTTCTTTACTTATTGCTATTTCCTTTAAGCTTTGTATAATTTGTAATGATTTATTCTGCACAAATTGTAAATCACTAAAATCACTTTGTTCTGTCCTGAAAAGATGATCCATCAAAATAAAATAAGGAAGGTTACCTTCCTTTAAGGGGTAACCAAATTTATCTTCCACTAAATTTTTTACATTTATAAATTTCTTGTATTTATAATTTACTAAGTCATCAGACTGTGTGATAAACTGAATTAACCATCTGATAAATCCTTCATTTTTTATAAATGTGTCATTTATTTTCTTATTTTCTTTGTTGGTCATCATTTTATAAAAAGTGTCTGTTGTTTTGTAATTTACGTCAAACCTGTTTTTTAAATTAGTACTTTTGTATTTTAGGTATGCAAACCTGGGTAAAATTACTCCAAGGAACAAAAAATAAAGAAAAAGTAAAAAGTTTCCTTTTGTGATCATAAAATCAGGAATAGCCATCAGTTCAACTGAGGTTTCTGTGTCTATTTTTATACCTTCATTGATGAGGTTGTAAGCTTTGGATGCTTCTCTTAACTTATTTTCCGCTTCCACTCTTTTTTCCCCTTTCAGTTTATGCGGATCATTTTTTATCACAAATTTTCTAAAAGAAGATTTTAGCTGTGCCTTTGTACAATCTGGCTCTAAGCCTAACACTTCGTAAGGATTGTATCCTTTACACTGATGTTTGATAGTCAGAACATTCTTGATAAGTAAGCTTATGACTGTCCATAACAATGCCAGTACCACTATTCTAAACTTAGACTCTTTACTTTTTTTATGTTTCATGCAATTTATGCATTTACAAGCAAATTGTCTTTTTCTGTGTATGTATTTGTAAGTAAGGGTTAATGTTAAAGGGAATAAGATGCTTAGTAAGAGGTATGAGGTAGGTAAGNNNNATNNTNNGNAATANNTGCTTGACATTTTAGGGTTGTTTTATTTTTTTATTTATAATTATTTGTTTACCATTTTTGATAAATCAAATTAAATGAAAATATTAAATTAATATTTTAATTTTCTAAATAATTTTAAAATTTAAAAAATATTTTTTAATATTAAAATTATTTAGAAAATACTTTTTTATTGAAATCCTGGATTCTTTCCTTTTGTCTCTCTAAAAAACAACAATATAAAAATAGTTAAAACCATAGTAATCCCTGAAAACACCCAGAAAACTTTATCGCCAAACTTTTTAAGCATTAATTCTATAGTTTGAGTAATAAGATAACTAGTAAACCAATTAGTAGGTATTGATACCATATTAATTGTACCAACATAATTACTTTTAAAAATTTCATTTGTGATAAACCAGGGGATAGGTCCCATCCCAACAGAGAATGCAATTATGAAACCAAACAAAGACATTGTTTTAAATAAATTAGCTCCTATCAAGAAGAGAAACAAAGAAACCAAAGTTGTACTGAAAAGTAATAAAATTTTTCTACCAAATTTGTCAATAACTGACATTGTAACGAATACACCTAAAATGGCAGCCACTCCTATTACCATGGAATATGCTTTAGGGTTACCAGTCTTTTCTAAAATACGGTCTGATTCAAATATAATACCATTAATACAAGTCATTTGTTGACCTATGTGTAAAGCAAATGCAATTATGACAGATCTTCTCGCATTTTTGTCAGTAAAAAGTGTTCTAATCGAAACAATTTCATTGCTCTCAGAAATCGTCACCTTTTTAGTAAAAAAAGCAGCTAAAAAGTGTAAAATTACAATGCCAATTTGTATAAAAATAGATATTTTCCATCTCTCTGCAGTAGAACAGAAATAAGAAATAATATTCCCACACAGCACACCAAACATAATAAATAATTGGTGACAAGTTGAGATAATTCCTTTATTCTTTTTATTGGCTAATTTACTCAAATAAATTGGTGTAATACTAGAAACAATACCTATTCCTATTCCAATAATAAACCTGGCAAGGATTACTGTAATAGATTTATTACCATAAAGCAATAACATATATCCTATAAGAAAAAAGAAGTCATTTAAAATCAAAATAAATTTATCATTCAAAATAATAAAACCAATAAAAATATTCCCGAAAATGGCACCAATGTTCAAAATTGATTGACTTATTGGCCAAGTTCTTTCTGACATTGCAAAGCTAAGATTCGCGGCTTTGTTAATTTTTCCTTCTTTGAATATCTCAGAAAGAGTGGCATAGGATGTTAAGTTAATACCAAATAGCAAGGAAGTGAGTGCTCCTACGAACACTGAGTAATAATCTGTTGGTTCTAATTTTTCTTCATTCCTTATTTTTTCTTCCTCTTTTAATTTTTCATCATCTTTTATTTCCGTTTGTATATTTTCCTCTGATTTCATTTGTTTAGAATTAATTTCTACTTCTGACATTTAGTGGTAAAGAAAAAATTTTGTATTTTAAACTGGTACTCCTTTAATTTTTGAGCCAATAGATAATTCATATTGAATGAACCAATTGATAAATCATTCAAATTTAATAATTTTGATTAAAAAAATTGATTTACCTTTTTTATTATTGTTGAATTAAAATTTTCTTTGATTACATGTGAAACAAATTTGTTTTATACAATTTTGTAAATTTAAACAATTTTGATCAAACAAACAATGTTACTAACACTACTAACCTTCACTCAAGCTCAGTTATTCAATGCAAGAGTACACCGATCTATTTGGATAACCACCCCAAATGGACTACAATATCATTCCGCGATGATGCCAAAAGTGATTAGACCTACTGTTTTTGTTACCCAGAACGATAACAGTGACATGAATGATAACTTAAACACCGAACCAGAAAGTAGGCCTGATAATGATTCTTCCCGTGGCAAATATGAGAAGATCAAAGGAGGATTGTACGAAGCTATTTTTGGTGGCGGAATATGGAGAATAGTTATTTATATAGTGGTTGCTGTTGCCTTTTTGATTATTGGGTATCAGATCAGAAAACAAGAGGAGTATGGCAATTATGTTAGATTGCCTAATGCTGACAATTAACACAAGTTAAATAAATATTTAATAATTTAAANATCATTTTAATTCAAAATATGATTTGATTGGTAAATAAAAAAATATAAAATTTAAGGAGAGGATAAGAGACCAATATTATTTCAATAAAAATTAGAAAAATTCATTTATATTATATTTATTTTTAAATTCTATTTGCATTACATTAGAAATTATAATAGATTTATGAATTATTAATTAGATTTTATATTCAAAAATACTTAATTCATTATTACATCGAGTATTTCTTTATACATTTTACGTAGAGTAATAAAAACAAGGTATATGAAAAAAATTTTTTTTAAAGAAATTTCAAGGTTTTTGGATTATGAAGTTTATAAATATATCTAAAGTATTCGTCAGGAAACCTTCATATTCTCAAGTAATACTCTAAGAGGGAAGTGCTTCTTCTAAGATCAGATAGAACACTGAATTTCTCAACTTGCCTTCTAGACGATTGTAATAACATTTCAATAAAAACTCTTTGTTATTATTTTTATTTATTTTTCTTTTTTCTGAAAAGTTGGGTCGATGAGCTTGTTTAATCATTATCTAAAAATTAAATTTTTCAATTTATTATATTTTTCGCGATAATTAGATACTTTAGAGTTTACATTAAAATAAAGTTGATACGTTATAATTGTATAAAACCTATTTATATTTTTTTGTAAAAAAAGATTTGTAAAAAAATTTTTTCTGCTTTTTTAATACCGTCATAGCCTAAAGAGCTTTTTTCTATAACCGAAGCCTGCAACGTAATGTAGACTTAGAAAGTCAATAGAGTGCATGGGGTGAGTTTCAACGGGCGAAAGGCTAGCAATATCTTTAGCTATATTAGAATATGCAAAAACATATTTAACTGTATGTTTCTGCACGTTTAGGTATTAATATTTTATATAGAAAGTATAGAAATAATCTTCGTTGTATTTTATATTCAGGCAACAAAAAGAAATCTTCAAATTAATAAACGCATGCCATTTCATAGCAATATCTATTTATTCTTTTTAGACAAAAAGCTTTATAAGTAATTAATAAAACAACAAGTGTTAAATTCATACGAGAATAGAAGTTTTGCATAGATTCTTATTCATTCTTATAATAAAAATTTGAAATAATAACTTAGATACAAGAAGATAAGTAAGAAAGATTTATAGTATAAAATATTAGTTTGTTTTAATACTCTTAAAATAAGATTAATATGAATGATAATTTGATTTTACATAAAGTAAATTATGTTGTACAAAAAAANACTTATATCATAGTTGGCTGTAACATAAATAGTATTAGACAGGTAAGGACTTCTCAAAAATTTAAAAATGTTAACGAGGTAGAAGGATAGGTTATTTAAACAGCATTTTAATAAAAATGCACTAAACAGTATCTTACTCCTTAAACAAATCTAAACATTATTTTACAAATTTTATTCTCATAGTTTTCATAGATCGATCGAACCGAAAAAAGTTTTGAGCTATTTTTTACTATTACTAGCGATTGTATAGTTAAAAACAATATCTTGCAGCTGATGTCTTTTAAAACATTTGATGTATTCATAAATCTTTGCAATAAAATAACATCATTAATAATAATGCTTACTCAAGCAATTTTATAATTATAAAAACATATAGAAGAACATAGCAAAATTTTTTATCAAAGATAGCGCGTTTCACTGAAAGAATTTCAATAAATGAAATGTGATTTAGAATTTTTATGCATCTTCCTCATTATACTAAATGCTTTTTGTAAAGAAAGGGTTTGGCTATTTGTTTCATTTTCGATTGCTTATTTTCCAAGAAGTACCGAGGGTATTTTAAATTCATTAAAAAAGCTTCAAAATTTTTATTATAATATTTCAAAGTTTAGTTTAGACTTACATTTAGTTATTACAGTAATTAGTTTTGATTTTTTATTTGAAAAATCATTTTTCAAACAATTTAATTAAACTTGGCTTTTATGTAGTTCAACAATAGTTATCATGATTTATAAAAAAGTATCCACTTAAGACTCTGCATCCCTGAGTTTATGTAGAAGAGGATTTACCATTTACGAATATTATCACTGGAGATTAACACAATGAGTTTAACTCTTCCGATCATAGTGTAAACTTTATCTGGGATAGAACTAAAAAGAAAAAAGATATTATTTATATGAAATATTTGAGATACAGTTTTTTGCATTTATTGTAAAGAAAAAATGGTTACAAAAAAATATTTAGCTTATAAATAAAACCCAAAATATCTAATTCGGCCCTATTTTGATTGAAAATAATTTAATTATATTCTATTAAAAATTATAGCAGTTTATAGATTGAATTTTTATCGTTGCTTATCGGAGAGGTTAACTTTTTAGTAAAAATCATCATTTTTTATATTTACACCAAATAATAAAGTGTAATATAAATGATAAAGACTGACTCTGTTGTAACTTAATAGATAATATAAATTATAATATAGAAATTCAATAAAATAGTTATTTCTACCTTGTTTTTTCAACCCGAAAAAATAGATTCTAGCAAAAATCCGAGAATCAGAAAAATATATCAATAGTTAAAACATCGTTTTTTGTTTTACGTAAAGCTTCATTTATGATTTTTTTGATATCTTTATATCATTTTCAGCAAAAATATTAAATCTTAAATTATCGATAAAACTAATAAGATGAACTGGATAGAAAATCTTTTTAAAAAGATATAAAGTTTTTGTAAAACATTCTTTCCACTTCAATTTTAATTAAGAAAATTACAAATTTTTTTAGATTTGATCAGATCAACGTATTTAAATTAAAAAAATTTAATTCAGATAATTTTTAATTGAGATAAAAGATGATAATTTTTTTATAAATAACGATTACGTTGTTGACCCATATTATGAAAGCTTATATTTTATTTACTTTTTTACAATCTTTAAATTTAGCAGAGCATCCTTCTATAGAAATGCCTTGTGCAGATTTAGGATCTGTTGGTTTACAACATGGCATCAAACGGAATATTTCAAAAGTAAAAGATAACAAAAACAATTCTTATGATTCATCTCTTGATACTTCAAGCAGTAGGAATAGTAAAAGAATAAGGAACGATATTACGTATGAATCAAATATTGAACAGTTAGATTATTTTTCTGGAAAGGTCAATTTAGACTCTAATAAAAAAAGTTTCTCGTTAATAGTTGACTCACTTCTGGAAGCCGCCAATATAATTGATCAGGAAGAAATGAATCAAGATAAAAGTATCACACCAACGGAAGAAAGTGATCAAGAACGTAGCATTATTACTATAACTTCAGATGTGGAGGAGTCTATTGATGATTCTTATGATAACGAAGAAGTTGTTTGCGATAAGAAGATGGAATATTCTAATTCAGATAAAAATCTTAGAAGGTTTAAAATAAAATCTGAAACAAAATCTACTGTTAAACTTGGAAATAAAAAAAATAAAATTAGGATTAAAATACCAAATTTAAAAATAATTTCAAGTAAGAGTACCAATAGAATTAAAAAAAATTTGGAGTATCAAATAAAAGTATTTAATAGTTCAAGCGATCGTAAATATATTCACACAATTCAAAATAGAAATCTTAATATTTATAAATTTTTAACTAACGAAATGAAGATAAGAATCCAGCATTTTTTACTTCCCATGGTTGAAAGAAGATTTTTATTTGAGAATCAAGTAGTTAGCGTGTTTAATTGTAGAAAAAGTATTCCTTCTTACAACGTGTTAGATTATTTTTATCATATGTTAAATTTTAGCCATGTTAATTACATTAAAGCTTGTAAAGATGATACATTAATTAACTGCTTCCAAGATTATATAAAGATATTTTCACAGCAAAATAAAAGCCTTATTAAAAGTTCTAGGTATATAGAAAGGGTGTTTGTTTTAATGATATTTTTTTTGGTCAATAAAACTTCAAGATATGATTTTCTTTATCATCACTTATTAAATAGCAAAATATCATATGTAGAGGACTTATTGCCAGAACTTTCACTGTTAGGTATTTTTTATTCTGAATTGACTTTTAGGTGTTTTCCTTTGATAGCTCATATTCATTCTAAAATTATACTAGATTTTAAATCACTGTTAGATCTAACAAAATTTAATTCTTTTTTTAATAAAGATGAATATTTAGACACTAAAGCTGAGCTGTTTCGTTATAGATCGTTTTTGTTTTTAGGGTATTTTCCATCTTTATATTTAAACACTGAAGAAGTAAAGCATGCGTTTATTCTTTTTTTTATTACATTTATTGATTTAAATCAACCTCATCTTCTACAAAAAAAATCATTTGGAACAAACTATCAAGGAAATAATAATTGGAGGGGAAATTTGATTTATCAAAATCTTTGTAGAAAAGCAGAAGCTCATTATAAAGCCAGGGAGAGAAAGAAACTGACTTTTAAGCTAAAAAAAGCTAAAAATAATAACTTGCACCATGCAAAAATTTCGATCAAAGATTCCAGTTATATTAAAGAGATGGTATATGAGTACTTAGATTTTGTAAAAAATATTAAATCTAATCAAATTTTAAAAGATAAAATTACTCAAATGAACAGTGAAATAAACGCCGATGCAAATATATCTAATAATTAAAAAATTTTTAGTATATTTTGCAAATATAAAAAATCAGAGATTAAAAATCTATTTTTTTAAAAAAATTTAAAAGATTTAAGTTAAAATCAAAAAAAATTCTGAAACAAAAAAGCATTTTTATAAAAAGATTAAATTGATTTTATAGCAAGAAAAATATTATTCAAGTATTATATCTCAAATAAATTTCATTTCAAAAATAATTCAAATCTACATGTTTTTAAACTTTTAATCATAAATCATCGTCAAATATTTAATCTGAATCACAAAACAATAAGATGAAATTTTTTTGAAAATATTATGAAGATTTACTAATAAATTACGCAAGGGGATTTATTTAATTTAATGAACAATTTTTAAAATGCAATAAAATGTTTGTAAAAACCAATACCAGCCTTTTTATACGTTTTATTACAAAACTATATATTAAAATATTAATAAGTTTAAAAAATATAATAGAAATAAAGTGCAAAATAAATATTACTCCTGATTTTTTAATAATTCAATTTAATATACATCTTACTTTATATTGCTTCAATTTTAAAATATGCAAAATATACAATTTTAACTTACGTTATTTTATGATTAACTTATATTTATAATTTTATGATGAAGTATGATACATCTAAATAATGTGTAACAGAACAAAATTCATTATAAAGTCATTTACTATAATTAAAGTCAAAAAACAGTATTTTTCAAAGATATTTTTTTAGATCGTTCCTCTATTTTATTATTTTTTGACATTAAATCCGCATTTGAAAGTTTAAAGATGTTGTATTATATAAGAATTGTAAATTTAGAACTAAAAAATATAAATTTTTTTGTTTTCTAAGTTTTTTTGTGAAATAAAATCATTTGTAAAAATCCTTTTGTTAATTTGCAAAGTGTATAGACTAATCTAATAGCATTTAAAATTTTTGCAAAAGAAGATGTAAATATAAATTCATATGTGCTAACACAGGCATTATCTTTAATTTAAATAAAATTAAATAATTAAAGTTTTTCGTAAATTTACTTCGATTTAAAGATAAACATATATTTAATTATTTGATGGATAATTTTACATAAGAAATATTTTGTAGAAATTACTCTTTATAGATTTTTTATGATAATTATTACTATTCGCCTATCAATTTTTGTAATGTAAAATTTATAGTTCTATAAATAAATTCATTCTAAAATTATCAATAAATTGTTACTAAATAATAAATAAATCGATAATTTAAATATCTTTTTTAAGATTTTTTAAGTATTTATCCATATTTTTTCAACCGCCTAGTGCTCATCATTAAAGTTTTAAGCGTAAATAAAAAAATCATTTTTTCTCTATCGTCAGGCATGGGGAATCTATCTTAAGAGAATTAAATCTGATTTGAGCACAAAAAAAATTCTTGATAAGGTTTTCCAAAGTCCGGTAATTAGTTTTATATTTTAAATTAGTTACATTTAAATAACTTAAATACAAATATTTCGTCTTTATAATTAATTCATTTTCCTTCCACCTTTATAAGATAAACCGAGATTATTTTTGTAATAAAAAATAAACTATTTCAAATAATTTCGAATCTATCGAAGGGTTGTTAAGAAGAATGAGATATTGTATATTTTTAAAAAATATTTGTTGCATTTATAACTCTATTAGCTTTGACTAATTTATGAAATGGCACGTTTTCTATTAATAAATCCTCTTGGAGTTTTTTGTAAAATGTAAATCCGCCTGTTTTCAGTTAATTAAATAAATAATTCTTTTTTTTAACCTATACCTCTGTATCTTATGATATTTCTTTATAAAGATTAATCGCACACATCAAAATTATTTTTTGTTCATTAGCAGAAACTGCAATAAATATAATCGCTTTTGATGAAGAAGGTTAGATAAATCATTGGTTATATTATTTAAATGTAGAGATTTGATTGGTTGTTTATGTCACAGGGCTAATCTGCTATTTGGCGCTTGAAGTGACATTTTATCATAAAAAACAAAGTTTAGATAAAAATGGGTTATCGTAGAAAAGATATTTATATAAAAAATAGCACAGAAAAAATCCAACCTAGGCTAGTCATAATTTTTATTTATATGCAGATTAATGAGTGTTTCGTTTAAAAATACGAGATACTACCTAAAAATCTGGAATATTTTGCCATATTTCTCTTATGGTTTCTTTCTTTTCTTCAAGTTTCTTTAATTGGGATTAAATTATGTTTTTTTTAAAGAGTTCTATTTTTATGAGCTTTTTTAATTGTTTCACTAAACGCCACGAGAAACGAAATTTCAAAAAACGCTTTTTATATACTTTTGTTAAATTATTCTCACAATAAATACTATCAAAAATTATTTTAATTCGCTAGAGTAAAAATACAAAACGTTTCTTTATATTTTTCTTGCTCCTTGCTCAAAGGCAAATAAATTCCCTTTCGGATTCATGTTTTTTTGAATGCATTGTTCACTGTTTTGATTAATAAATTCTAACCTTTTAAAAAATGAAATTCTTTGGCTGCAACTTCGTTTGTACGCGTAATACAATATATCCCATTAGATATGTTTTTTCTATCTTTACTGGTGATTGAAGTATGTGTTAAAATTAATTTCATTTTTTTTACAAGACTATACTTTTTTTAACCCCGTAATCGTTTGTCTACTATTTTAGTAGTTTTAAATACAAAACCCATTTATGGCAAATATAACATTCCAAAATCTGTTTTTGACAATTATAGCTTTTATGTTTCTCTTTTGGATTGCAATTTTACTTAAAACGTTTTACAAAATTCTGTAAAAGAATTAAGGATTCTATATTTTTTATGATTTATGTAAATCCTTCTATGATTTACCCTTTTCAGAAATACTTAAACAGAAGATTTTTTATATATTAGTTTTCTAACAGTAAAATTTCATATATTATTTTGCTATAACTTACTTAAATAAATCATCTTATGCACATTACTAAACTTATATTTTAGAATTGTTCTCTC
>RCSS01000211.1:0-13264 GCA_004000155.1 Tubulinosema ratisbonensis | reverse complement strand
GTTTTTTCCTCACTGTATATATATATCTAGTGTAAAGACCAATTTTTTTGGTGACATATTTATAATAATTACATAAACTAAAACAAAAATAAAAATCATATTTTTGTAATATTGAGTCGTTGTGTATTTTTAAACTCTTTTATTTTGTCAATTAACTCGAGTATTATTTCATTGTAAAAAATATATAATAAATATTTTTGGTGAGTAACTTATTAAAAATATCTTATTAACATCAAGTTATGCTTTATTATAATTCTTGCTTATTATTTATATATTTCTAAGATTTCATATTAAAAAGATTCACTTATATAATATACTTTTTACATCCAAAATCTTATAATTGATCCATAATTCGTTCTGAGATTTTTGATTTTATTTGCAAATTACTATATCTAGGACATTTAACTAAACTATACAAATATAAAAAAATTATTGCTTGACTTCTACCACGCGGAATCTATTAGTAACATTTAGATCAGATAAGTTCTTTCAAAAAAAATTTAAAGCTTAAAAAAGAGGTTCTTATTTAAACTCAATAACTAAACAAAATAATAATAACATACAATTGAAAAGAATCGGATATGTATGTATGTCTACATAAAATTTTAAATTTATTTTCAAGCTACAAAACTATTTTTTAATTAAAAATTAAAGATACTCAAATTTATTCAAAATAAAAAAATTAATACTAGGGATAGAAAAATTAAAGCAATTTTAAAAATAAAACAACATCGTAAATTTTTTATAAGTCGCTTTGAAGGTCTTTCGAGTGTGTTTATTTGTTCACATTATACAAAATGTGTAAAAATTTAATCATTAAAGAAAATTCAATACAAGAAACCATTTTTGTAAATGGTTTATGTTAAAGTTTTATATTTCAAGTGAAGTTTATGATGGTACGATAGGAGAGATTTGAAGAAATATTAAAACAAATTTATAACAGTAGACTAGAGAATATGGCAAAAAAATTCTTAACAGATTTAATTTTGACTTTTTAGAATCCAGCAAAAGAGATCGAAAATCAATAGTCATATTTACGAGAAAAAAATGGAAAGCAAAAAGAAAATGTAATATACATTTTGTACAAATGAAAGCACCTAGAAAATACTGGCATTTAAACTTATAGTCATTATAAAAGTTTCTAATAAGCAAAAAACATAAAATAGTGTGCTGTATACACTTTAAGAAATTTATTAGAAATGTTATTAAAACAAAATTATATGGTCAGATGAAATCAAGTTTGCCATTTTGTGCTCAGATGGAAACCGCTGCATTTGAAAACCTCTAATTTAAAAATAAATCTTAAACTCTAATTATTAATTTTTTAGCAAACAATCATAAATTGTATTTAGAGTTGTATATTTATAAACATGGTTAGATTGAATTGCGAAATAAGAAGAATTTGGTTGGTTTATTTTATACGTTTATTTTTGTGACGATTTTCGAATTTTAAAAAAGGATGCTTTCAGATTCGGGTTTCAGGAGACAACAATCCTTACAAAACAGTTGCATATGCAAAAAAATTGTTTATAAAAATAATTTAAATTTAAGAATATCGGTTAAGAATTTAGATTAAAATTAAATTAGACATGTTTGAGTATATTTAAACAACTAACTAAAAAGTCAAAATCAGAAATAGATAAGTTAAGCGAAAGATTCTATCAAATTGATTTTGACATTACAATTATTTAATAAGAAATATTACATTTAATTTTTAATATTGGTTTGTAAATATTTGAAAAGCCAGAGGTTACGCTATACGTAATTAAATTTAAATGAGTCTATTTTAATTTTGACTTTTATGATTTTATAATAGAAATTTTTTGTTGAGATAATCTTCTTTGAAGTATAAAAATATTTTTAAAATATAATTTACATTAAACAAATTTAATTTTTTAATTTTTTTCCTAATATTTAGATTTTTTTTATTATATTCAAAACATATTAAGTAAATTAAATAAAAAAAATACAATAAAATTCATATACCTTTTTAAACAATTATAGTAGTTTTATAAAAAAATAATGATTCAAGAGTTTAGAAGTAATATATTTGAGGGTTTTAATTTTTTTAATTTTCATTTTACACAATAGAGTAATATTTGTTTCGAACGTTATTTAAAAATATTAGAAATTTATATTATTATATAATTTTAGATACAAAAACTTATTCAAAATAATAATTGAATACTGAATCATGAATGGTGCAACTTTTGGAAATTATAATTATTGTATTATGAAAGCATTTTTTGTGATCTTATTAATGTTTTTAAAATTATACTTGTATTAGGAATACCAATGTAGTTAATGTAAATTTACATGCCCAAACATAATTGTTAGTAAAGTTGTTCTAAATAAGTTTTGTAAATAATATTCTGTAAGTATTTTTTTATCTTGTTTTTAAAAAAATAAAATATTTGAAAATTTTTCATGATCTCTTAAATATATTTTTCAAAAACTAAACACTAATAATCTTACGTCATAAATACACATAATCAAGTTTATTTAAATCCTTGTTGACCATTTAAAATCCTAAATAACAACATAAAGTTATATATGTGAGTAGTTTATAAAAACATCGTAAACCTATTGATTGACTTTAAACATTAATGTTTTAATCTGATTAGATAACTATAGTTTTAAAAATGAAATACTTTTATGTCATAAAAGTTTAAAAAGGTTAAGTCCTATTGCATAACAAAACGACAATTAAAATATTGTATAAAAAAAATACAATGCAATATATTTTTAGTATTAACTTTATGTATACAGCTAGAAAATTTTTGCCAATGTTCAGCTTTATAAACAGCTTTGATATATAAAAAGTAAACCAATCAATTCTATTTTTTTAAGTAATTCTCGTAGCTAAATATTTTTGAAATAATTAATAAAATAATACTAAAACCTTTTTTTAGAATCAGTATGAGTTGATATTTAAATAATATTCAAACTTATAGTTAAAAATTAAAGTAAAACGTACAAAAAAATATAATTACAAATTTTAAATTAGCGAAATTGAGTGTTTTTCGTCTAAAGTAAAACACAACCATTTGCTAAGCTATTATTCGTTAAGGTATTTGTAAATACTGGAACCTTTTAACAAACTTGTTTGTATTAAAGGAAATTTTAAGGTTAGAAAGTTATTTACTATTTAATAATGAAGATAATTTCATACTTAATTATAAAAAATATAACAATTTTATATTTTATTAAAATAAAATAAATCATCTGATTTTTAAATCTAGATAAAATATTTTTTCCGAAGTTTGACAAAATGTATTTTTAATTATGACTTTTAACATTTTGTAAGGACATTTTGTTAAAATACACAAACATAAATGACTCATTAAATTTATATGTGTTAACGTAGTATACTTTGAAAATAAAATGAGACATTTTTTGAAAATTCAAGAAGATTTTATAAAAAAATCCAAATTTAAAATAAAAAGATTATTCAAAATAATAACAATTTAATTCAGAGTATTATGAACCTTTTTTAGTCATGATATTAATTTTAAATTATAGATATTGTTTTTAATAATTTTTTTTAAATATATGCTCTTATAAAATGTATAAAATTTATAAATCATGGGTTTTGTGGTTTAAGAAAATTATGAGAAAAAAATAGAATTTAAAAAAATATGAGTTTGCTGTATTATATGAAATTTGTTTTTTGATATATTGAAATCATTTTAGATACAAAAGGTTACAAATATAAGATTATCATATTGTTCTGGTGCAAAGAAATATCAATATTTTATTTTTTAGCAATTTATAACAAGTTTAATATATCTGCATCAACGAAAAGTATTATAAAATAATTTATTTGAAGTATTTCTTATGTTTTATGTGGAAGTATAATTAAATTAAGGGCCACTTATTTTTAATAAAAATTTAATAATTATTTTTTGGTTATTATACAAAATCGCTTGAAATTATTGCAATAATTAGATGCTTTAATATATATCATAAACATCTTATTGTCTTTATAACAATATAAGCAATATTTTTTCATTTCAGTTTTCTAAAAAGTTTATCAAAGAATTTTTTCTTAAACGATATAATTATGCAAATTTACTAAGTTGTATTTTTCAATGTTTCTATTTATTTCTGTGTATATTTTTCAATTGAGAATTTTATTAAACCTTTATAATATTCGCTTATTTTAAATCAAACTTGATTAAATACTAATTAAACCCTTTCAAAAAATATAAATTTTTTATTTAAATTTAAAAACAATGTCTCTAGACTTTTTTGATTGTTTGCAATAATATCACACAATTAGTAAAAATATTTTTTAAAAACACGATTTTAGATTTTTTTTGTTTATATTTTTCAGAGATAGTATTCTTTCTGCTAGCTCATATAAAGTTTTTTAACCTGTTTTAAATACTACTAACAAATTATAAATTTAAAAGTTTTGGAGATAGAAAATTATAACTTGATTGAATAGATAAAATTAATGTTGTTTAAACATTTTTTAAAATCAAAAATATTATAATAAATATTGCAGTCTGATTTATGCACACTTAATAATTAAAATAAAAAAAATTTTTTCTTAAAACGAAAGCAATTTTATACTTTGAATGGTATTTATTATGTCAGAAAATAATTATCTTTTAAAAATTTTTAATGTCTGAAAATTGCAAAAGAAGAAATCAACAATACCTTCACAAACAACATATTTTACATAAAGGTTAAAGTAAAAAATGAAAAGTCCTTAAAATTTTCAATAGAGCATCTATTTTTTATAAATTCTTAACTTATATTTAACAAAAATATGTAACTGAAATGTAGGATCTATTTTAATTTTTAAAAAATTAAGAGTTTAGAGTTTGAAGTATCAGTTTGTTATTATACTATTGTTCAAAAAACTAAATATCAATCATTGTGTTTTTAAAATACACATCAGAATAACGCTCTTGGTTTTAATAAAAATTACGTTCCTTATTTCAGATTTATATCAACTAATATTTTAACTTTAACTAATATCTGCACAATCTAATAAAGGTGTGTTATTAATTTTGTCTTTTGTGTTTTAGAATCATATTTTATTTAATTTATTCTAAAAACAATTAAGTAAAACCAACTTTATAAATTTATCATGTAAAAATTTTATAATTTGAAATATCATAATAACTAAATTAACTATATATAATTACAAAAATGCTAGTTAATATGTTACAAATGCATTGATCACAAGTGTTCTTAGGTTATAAAAAAATGAATCTACAGCACTTCTAATTGAAATAAAAATCAGTTGATTATTCTATGTAAAAAAATGCAAAATTTGCTCCAAAACCTATGAATTTTTTTAATTTTAAAAAGTACATATGCACAAATTATACATGTGGTCGTTTTGTACACAATAAATTTAAATTTAAGCACAACATAATTCAAAATTTTTTCATTACAAAATTAAAATGTAATTTTTATTTTTATATGGTTATTATGTATAAAAATATTATTTTATTGATGGCAGGATTTGATTTTCTTAAAAATACGCTGTAATAACAGATTTTAATTTAGCTTTATGTATTACAAAAAATTTTTTGTTATTTGAAATAGAAAAAAGATATTAAAAATTTTTAAATTGATACAAATACAAGGATATTTTAGAAAAATACTCTATTTTTAAAGAATTATGTATTGGAAAAGGCTAATGAGGTATAAATAATATTGCTAGTAAAAAACTAATAAGAAAGAGGTTAAACAGTATTGATACAAAAATACAAGTAAATTTAAATAAATTATATACAGAAGTGTAATTTAGATTTAGTATCAACTATTTTCTATAAATTAGAAATCTGCTTTAAATACGCTGATAAAATAAATTTTTATTAATTTTAAGTAGACAAAAATAATCAGTAAATTGATAGAACAATTTAACTTACTTAATATGATATTTATTGAGAAGTTAAATCTTGAGATACAAATGCTGCTTAGAAATTTTGTTATGTTTTTTAGATAAATATTGCAGATTTTAGTGCCCTTGCGATATTTTAAATCTTGATAAAACTTCGTTATTATATTAATTTCTTCTTGAAAATACTGTTAAGACAAATAAAAAAATTTAAGGTCAAAAAAGCTAAAACAATATTTTATCGCTACTGAGAAAAATCACAATTGTCAAATTTTTAATCCATTCATAATTGAAATAAAAATTTTGAGTTGGGTTAAGGATAAATTAATATGACGTAAAATGAAAGATTAGGCTAACAAAACAGCTCGTATTTAAGGTATCCTTTAGGTAAATCATTTAATTAATATAAATGAGAAACATATAAAAAATATCAGAAAATATTTTAATGGGAAAACTGCACAGCGACAATGTTAATTCATTTTCAAACATACAAATCTCGTATATCCATTCAACAGCTATATCTCTGCTGTAGTATCTTGATTTAGATAGAATAACAGCTATTAAAAGGCATTATAAGAAATCATTTTTGAAACACATGTTATATTTACAAAGAAAGGAGTTTAAAGAAGAACTCAAAAAGACAAACCTTTTAGATGCTCTAAAATGATCAAACATACGATGAATAAATAATCACAAAATTATATTGTTACTGTCATAGAAAGTTCTTAATTCAAATAAATATAAAGAACATGTTAATAAGGTCTCATAAGAAATAGCATTAGATATATACAAATCAAAGGAATGATTCAAATAACATTAAATATAATAGAATTCTAAAATTTTAGCAAAAGGCAAAAATTATTTTAAGTTTTATCAAAAACGATTTAACTTTCTTGTTGATAGTGATAAATATAAAATTTTCTGCATTCTTGACAAAAGAAGAAGCAAACCAAACAGCGATTTTTGCTACACATAAGAAAAGTTTGAGACTTCTCTCAAAAAACTATCCTGTGATTTCTTTTATATTATTGCGTTAAAAAAATCTTAACATTAAATTATATGAAAATTGACTTTAAATTTGTAAACTATAGTTAGACCAATATCTTTATAAAGTTTAGTTATTAAAATTTTATTTATTTTAGTTTATTAAAATTTAAATTTTATTTGTTAATTAATGCCCATGTTTTTATCAAAAATAAAGATTGAAATATGTTATTATAATGTATTTAAAAAAATAAAGATTTTTCTTAGAATAGAAAATTACAATTATACATAAATTCTCATCTAAAATAAAGTTATAATTATTATTTTGTTATGCTAAAGTTTATCAATTATCCTGTGCCTTGATAAAGGTTTCACTGTATTTATACTAGATAAGAGAAGATTTTGTTTAATTTATGTCTAAAGTAAATGATAAGAGTTTTACGTTTTTAAAATANAATATGCTTTGTAAAAAAACTGCTTCTTTTGCACCAGAGGAAGTGTTTTCTTCCGTTGTACACACTGATAATAGATTGGCCGAAATTTTAAAACTTTAATCTATCCATTTAAAGTAGTAAAGCCTTCAATGTTATTTTATTTAGCAAAACAAATCGTAGCAGTTTTAATAGTATTACAATTTATCGGTATATAAGCCTTATTGCATCTACAAACGAATTTTTCGATTAAATTGTTTATTTTTTCAAATTTGCTTTTACGGCTTATTTTTTTCTCTTTCTCTTTATTTTTGTTAAATTCTTTTAGTTTTGCTGCGTTTTTTTAATTCTGAATGTTGTGCTTTTACATATCTGGAGTTCTTTGCAGATTTTTAATGAAAAGGTCTTTCTTTTTTAAAAGGTTAAGAGCAAAATAAACTTCGCGTAAGCGGTCTTTTTATAGGGATAAGAAAATTACCTTTTTTTATTAAAAAAAAATAAAATACATTATTTATTTTATTTTAATTAAAAACGTATTTTCAAATTAAATAGAAAAATATTCATTGCTATCTTTATTTACTCTTCTAAATTCAATTTCCTTGATATAATTATGCTGTCACTCCTTTCTTTTATTCTCTTTTTCTTTTAAATTCACAACAAGAACCATAAACACTTAATTAATCGCGTATTAGCCTAGCTTTGTGGATCAACAAAATTTTTGTATGCTTTACGTTTTTGTGTTTTTTAGCTTGATTTTATTTGATGTGACATGTTTAATGTTAATTTGTATGAATGAATAATTGTGCTTGGTTGTATTTATTTTTCAGATGTTTTTATTTTTAATTTTTGTTTTTTTATCCTTAGTAGATTATATGTTTTGGTTGCCCTAATCACTTTGTGTTTAGGGGTGTAAAGAATACAGAATTGAGAACGCATCTTTACTCTGAACCTTTCCTTTAAATATTTTAAAGGGTAACAACAAACCAACTTTTTTTAGGTAATTGTTCTATTATTCCTTTCTTCTAAAAGGAGAACTAAGATCTACGTATTCAACATTATTATTAATATCTCCATCAATTGTCTTAAAAAAATTAAGTTTGCTTTTTTCTGCCTGTATAACATTTTTACAAAAAACCAATCTCATATATCTACACTATCTTATCAACCCTTTCTATTTTAGATTTATATTTTTAAACACTTTATTTTATATAAAATTTTTTCAAGTTTTTGCTAAATTCAAAACAGTGCCTTTTGATACTTCTGATTGATAGTTTATTTTAGATTCCACCTTTAAACAAAATTTGACAAAAAAACTGCTTGACAATCTTTAATTTGATTTAAAGGATAAATTTTAAGATAGCATGCCAAAAAATGAGTGTGGTAAATTTTTTTATTTTCAAACGAAAATGAAAAATTAAAAATTTTTTATTTTAAAAATTTTAAATAATTTATTTTTTTAATTTTACATGGAAAAAGAATCTTTTTTAATTGTTGGCACAGGAGGAATAGGTTGTGAATTAATAAAGTTATTTTACATGAAAAAGATAAAAAATTTAACATTNGTAGATTACGATAAAATAGAATTAACCAACCNAAACAGACAGTTCTTATTTAAGACTAGAGATATTAAAAGTTTTAAAGCAGAAGTAGCAGGAAAAATGTTTAAAACAATGAATTACACTGCCAACCTAACAGTCTTAACAAAAAGTATCTATGAGTTTGATAAAGATTTCTTTAGCAAATTTTCTGTTGTGTTTAACTGTTTAGACAATAATAAAGCAAGAAAATATGTCAATGATAGGTGTTTAATCACCAAAACTATTCTTATAGACGGAGGAAGTACTGGTTTTTTNGGGCAGAGTGTTTATTTTGATTATAAGAATGAATGTTTTAGGTGTATACCTGAAAAAATAGAGAAAGAAATACCTGTTTGTACAATTAGAAGTCAACCAACNAATTTTGAGCACTGTTTAATTTGGTCAAAAGAAATCTTTTTAGAAAAATGTAAAGAAAAAAAAGAATTANTTGACATTTTAAAAAATGAATTTGATTTTTTAACAAACGAAGAAGAAAATGAAAAAAATAAAAGAATAAAATTAACCAATCAAATTTCAGATTTTTTCTCAAAAAAAGAAGTAAAAGAAATTTTGGAAGAAACAGAAGAAATTTACAAAAATGTGTTAAAAAAAGAAGAAATAATATTTGACAAGGATGATAAATTAACAATGAGCCTGATTTATAATATTTCACTGGTCAGAGCTTACTTTTTTGACATTGAAACTAAGTCATATTTTGAATCACAGAGCATTATTGGTAAAATTATACCATCAATTTGCACTACTAATTCAATAATAGCTTCTTTTATGTACCTTTCCTACCTAAAAAAGAAAAACTTTTACATTTTTTCTTCAAAAAAATTTCTTATGACAGAGCCAGCAGAAAAAAATGAAGAATGTTCATTTTGTAAAAATTCTATTTTTATTTTAAAAAGAAAAAAAGATTTAAATTTTAAAGAATTATTTAATTTGTTAAATAAACACATAAAAAATATAGAAAGTATTTTTTATGAAGATATTGTTTATTTTAACAAATATTTAAATAATAATTTAAAAAATAATTTAAATATTCCAAATAATTCATTTTTTTATGTAAAAGGAGATTCTTTGATTTTAATTTATAATGAAATGAGCGAAGAAATGAATTAAAAAAAATTATGTGACATTTTTATTTGATAAAATTCTTAGTTTTATTTAATTTAAAAAAATAAGTGTTTATAAAATATATTTTTTAAAATTTATTAAAGATTTCTCACCTGGGAAAATTTCTAAATATAGAAAAAATTAATAAACAATACTTAAAAAATATTTTAAAATATATTTTTTTTAATTTAAATATTGTTATTTTTATGTTACCAATTTTGACAAATTCATCAAAACTTTGTTTGATAAAATGAAATCTTTTAATGTAAACTTTCAAATAGTTAAAATTTTAAATGGTAAAATTTTATCAAAGAAAGAGACATCATAAAATTTGTAAAATAAATTTTGTTAAATATTTATTTAATTTTATGCGGCATAAATTTATAACAAAGCCATAAAAACAAAATGAATCAAACACTAAAAATGTTTGAACAGCAGCCAATCTTCCTTTTTAATTCATAAAAACAATAAACAAAATCACACCAAAAAGTTTCAGAAAAAAGTATAAAAATGAAAAAAATGTTACCCCTAAATGACACAGAGCATGAAGTATATTTTGNNNNCANNAGGAACACTTTCTGGAGTGGGCAAAGGAGTGACTGCCAGTAGCTTAGGAGTATTGTTACAGTCAAAAGGATACCCTGTAACATTCATTAAGATAGATCCTTACATNAATTTGGATGCAGGGACACTAAATCCTTTTGACCATGGAGAGGTGTATGTTTTAGAGGATGGCACAGAGGTAGATTTAGACCTAGGAAATTATGAAAGATTCTTAGATATTTCATTGACAGGAGCACATTGTATCACCACAGGTAAAATATTTGATGAGATTATAAAAAAAGAGAGAGAAGGATCTTTTTTAGGAAAGACAGTGCAAATGATACCACACGTAACAAATTTGATTAAGAAGAAGATCAAAGAAGCATCCAGTATNCCAATNAAAATGGGAGTATCTTTTGAAAAAAATAACAAAACCAAGCCAGAAATTTGTATTATTGAATTGGGAGGTACGATTGGTGACATTGAATCATTGGTATTCTCAGAATCACTCAGACAGATTAAAAGAGAAGCGGGTAAAAATGATTTTTTGATTGTGACAGTAGAATTTTTACCACAAATCAGCAATGGCGAATTAAAAACCAAGCCAATTCAAAATTCAATCAGAAAAAGTCTTTCCTTTGGCATTAAACCAGACATAATTGTCTGTAGAAGTGAAATAAACATAGATTCATCAATCAAAGAAAAGATTTCTAATTTTTGTGAAGTAGAAATAGAAGACATTTTTCAGTCTAAAACATTAAACAGTGTTTATGATTTACCTGAATTATTGAACAGTCAAGGGGTATTTGAAAGTGTAAAAAAGCATTTAAATTTAAAAAATATTGTTTATGAAGAAGAATTAACAAATCAAATACTTAGCTGTGTAAATGACACTTTAAATGACACATCAGAAGAAAATAAAATTAAAAAAAATGAAATAAAAAATAAAAAAACAAATAAAAAAAGAAATAATAAAAAAATTAAAAAAGAAATAAACGAAGAAATAAATGAAAAAATAGAAAAAACTCCTTTAATAAATGAACCAATCCCAAACAACCAAAATTCTTTGACTGAAAGTTTCTTATTTTTTTCATGTAAAGAAAGATTTGTTAAATTAAGTAAAAAATATGACACTAAAATAAAAGTCAGTATTATTGGTAAATACGTAGGTAACAATGATTGTTATTTATCATTACACAATGCTATAAAATTTTCAGCTGCTCATTTACAAGTAGATGCTGTAATTAATTGGATAGAAGCCACTGATTTAGAAGAAAAGGATGTGGATGAATTATTAAGTGGTTCAGATTGTATTATTGTGCCTGGCGGATTTGGTCCTAGAGGGGTAGAAGGAAAAATCAAAGCAATTAGTTATGCTAGGACCAATAATATTCCTTTCTTAGGAATATGCCTAGGTTTCCAAATGGCAGTGGTAGAATTTGCTAGGAATGTTTTAGGAATACAGAAAGCACATTCCGAAGAATTTGAGAAAAGAGATGATAACGTAGTAGTTTATTTAAATGATTACGAACAAAAAAGCTTTGGTGGTACAATGAGACTGGGCAATAAACCAACATTCTTAAAAGATGGAAGAATAAAAGAGTGGTACAAAGTGAAAGAGAAGGCATATGAAAGACACAGACACAGATATGAAGTAAATACAGCAATGGTAGATTTATTTGAAGAAAAAGGGTTAGAATTTGTTGGTAAGAATGAAGGAAATGAAAGGATGGAAGTATTTGATTATAAAAATAATGATTTTTTTATAGGTGTTCAGTTCCATCCTGAATTTAATGCCAGGCCAAATGCACCTCATTGCTTGTTTAATCAGTTGTTAAGTTATGGGTTGAAGAAGAAGAATAATAATTAATAAGGAGATAAAGGATTAGAATAAAAGAAATTAAAAAAATTATAAAAAAAGTGAGATATATTAATTGTATTATTTTTATAAAAATATAAAAAGATATTCAGATTTCAGCAACAAAATCATTTTCTAGTATTGCAAATAAAATACCTTGAAATAAATATGTTACTAGAATGAGAAGCTAATTGTTTTTATAATGTTTTGTCCTGCTCTCTTAAAATTTTCAATTTAAAAGGGATAGAATTAAAAGATAATTTGAAAAATTTATTCTTTTTCATCAAAAGTATATTTGATCTATTTATTTGATGAAAAACGATATTTAATCTTTACTTCTACCTGCCTGTTTCAAAATAGAGATATAAAATTATTCAAAAAAAACAGTTTCTATTTTAGTGTTGAGTTATAAAAAATATTGTTAAAAAATTTTTTTGATCATTTGCTTTATGTGAAATAAGTTTTTTGATAAAATTACAATTATGTATATATAAATTATAAATCTGTATAAGAATAATCATTGTGACATTATTCCAAAGCCCGATCCGACTATCAATGATTTAACATTTATATCGTAGTTGTTTACTTATATTTTTTTTTATATTTTTTTGTACAAGTAAAAAGGGATACTTTTATACAATTTAAATTTGATATTGTAATAACAAAGAGTATTTGTAGTTTTTTAAGATAATTTTTTTCTGAGTTTAACAATAAAATATTGAATTATTTTTATTGGTTCTTATTTTTCTCACTTGATTTTTAAGGAATAGATTTAAAAATTAAAAATTATTTTGTGTCCCAATATTTTTAAAAACAATTATTTGAATCGAATCAGCATATGAATCCACAATTTTTTTTACCATTATATTTTTCATTTAAAGATACTAAA
>RCSS01000210.1:1543-15757 GCA_004000155.1 Tubulinosema ratisbonensis | reverse complement strand
TGTGGAGAAAAAAACTAAACATTCACCTTTAACACTAAATATTCATCTAAAATGCAGAGTATAATGTTTGTGATAATGAACAAATACCAAATTCTAGAGACGAAACCAAACGATGGAACCATTAATTTCGGATTTAAACAAATTATATTTCAAGATTGCGAAGGCATATAGAAATTTAGAAAATTTTTTACTATTGTTCTAAATTGAGATGCTATTTATGATATAATAACATAAAGCATTTTTATTATAAATCTAGTAAGCTATATCAAACAAAAATATAATTGTTTTGAAAAATATAATAATAACACATCCTTTTCAATATAACTTCTAATCGAAAAAATAAAATTATTCATAAAATGAATTAGTAAATGTAATCTTATAAAACACATTTTATACTGAATTGAACAAAAACTCATTAAAAATTTTCATAAAATTTAGGTAATACTTAAAATGATTCATATCAAAACCTCCTTCCGATTTTGTTTGTAACAATTTAAATTACAGGTAACTTCAACATCTATTTCATTTGTTTTACCTGAATTAAAATAATTATATTATAGATTAAAATTTTCAATTATTTGTTTTTTATATTTTAATGAAAATTGAAAAGTTTTTACTTAATAATCGTTCTTAATTATTTTTTACTTGAATTTATTTAATAATTTAGGAAATTAACATAAAAAATAAATTAAAATTAAATAAATAATTTATTTATTCTCCTTTATTTATTATTTTTTTAAGAAATGAGTAAAACAAAGAAAGAAAAAGAAATTTTACTAAAAAGAAGCTACAATTTATTTGTTTCTTCTGACAAAGAAGAATGTTTAGAATTACTCAAACAAGCTGTACAATTAGACCCTTATTGCCATAAATCATATTACTTACTATCATTACTGTACGAAGAGACAGAACAAGAACTTCCTTTTTTGCTTATGTCATGCTATTTAAAGAAGAATGACATTAATTTATGGGTCAAAGCTTACTCTTTGACCCAAGACCCTTTACAAAAAGTAAGAATTTTAAACCAAATTTACAAAATTACTGACTCAAAAACAAAAAGAGAAATTTTATATGAATTGTTAAAACTTTATTCTCTTTTGAATGACACCAATAAAATTTACAAAACACAAATAAAATTATTAAAATACACAGGTGACCAATTAAATTCATTGGTAAATGAATTAATTATAAATATTTTTAAAGGAAGGACAGGGTTCCAAAAAAGTATTTGTTTAAATTTAACAAAAGAAATTTTTAATTATAAATTAAGAATTAATTTAGAAAATTATTTGAATTTAATTTATATTTTATTTAAATGTAATTTTTTTAAATTAATAAGAAAACTCAAAAAGTTTTGTGGGTTTAAAATTAAAAATAATCTTTACAATGATATTATTAAATTAACTAAGAAGGTAATTAAGAAGGATTATGAATATTTTATGAGTGATTATACTGATTTAACATTCTTTTATATTGATTTTATGATACATAATAACAAATTAGAAGAAGCTTTGAGTTTACTAAACTCTTTTTCTGATAAAAATATTTTATCAGAAAATGTTTTATTTTTAAGATTCTTTTACAAAGAGAATATTTTTAGAGTAAAAATTTTGAATGATCTTTTGATTTATTGCAGGAATAAGAATTTAAAATTAGAATTTCTTATTAAATTAAGGATTGGTTGTATTTTATACGAAAAAAAAGATAATTTTTCATTAGAAATATTCTCACAGTTGTACTCTTTAGATCCTTACAACAAATATTTTAAAAAATTGTTAGGAAAAGAGCATTTTTTTTCTACCACGGATGTTTATTCTTTGGTAAAAAGGTTTATTAGAAATAATAAAAGAGAAAATATTCTGATTGACAGGTACAATTGTAATGATTTATTTTTAGAAGATAAAAGTAACAAACTTTCAGAACAAAATGTTTTTTTAGAAATAAAAAAAACAAACTCAAATATTAAAAAGAAAAAATTATGGGGTATTTATGGAAAAGATTGGTTTATTTTTCTTTATAATTTTATATTAGATTGTAAAGATTATAAATTAATCATACAAATACTTAATTCTAATAATATTTCAGTGTTAAAAAGAGAACAAATAATCTTTTTATCATTGGTTGTAATCAAAATTTCTTTAAAAGAAAAGGAATTTAGTTTATTTTTAGAAGGATGTAAGAAATTAAACAAAAATTATCATTTGATTTACTATCTTTTNTNTNTCTTTCCTTTTAATTTTATAGATTCTAAGTTTTATAACACACAAAGAAGTGCACAGAAATATTTAAAAAACAAACTTAAAGAAGAATTTGATGATACAAGTGAATTATCTTCAGTGTATTTGTGTACATTTTTACCACATTACATTTATAAAGAGACAGTAGAGTATCTTTTATCAATCTATCACAGTAATCCTTTGTTAATACCAATATTACTTAAAATGTCTACAGGTAGAAAAGTAATAAACAAAAAAGAATTGATTAATAAAGTATTTAATCTTGTTAAGGATGATTACAATTTAGGAAGAGTGTATCAGTTTATAGGATTGAATGGCAAAGCAGAAGAATTTTATAAGAAAGTAGATAACAAATTTTGTCTTTTTAATTTGGCTTTTATTTATAAAAAGAGTGGTAATTTGTTAAGTTATAAAAGAATGATAGAGAAGTATAAAAAGATTATAAAAAAGAAGGATTATTAAAAAGAAAGATTAGAAATAGAAATAAGATTAGAAATAAATCATGTAATTATTAAATTTTTATATAAATAAATGAATATGATTGAATATTTGTTAATTATTTTATGTTATTAATTATATAATCAGTTATGTTGAGTTATTTTTAACAATTGTTAAAAAAATATGTGATCTTTGATAAAGTAATAATTGATTGATCATTAAAAGTAAATATTTTATTTAATATTAAGATTGTGTGATTAATATTTTTAAATTAAATTGTTATTCATATTTATTGAGTAATAATTATTATAATTAAATTATTTAGATGTATTTCTATTATTATTTTTATCATATATCATAACACATCTTCTAAAAAAAATTAAACAAATGTATAAAATTTACTTTATTTTAGTTATGTTGTATGACAAATATAAAATTTACATATTAATACTAAAAATAATTAAAGAATATTTATAAATCTTTGTTTTGTAATAGAAATTTAAAAAATGGCTGAAAATATGATGCTAAATTATTTTAGTTTGTCTAAAATTTTAATATTAGTTTTAAGAATTTATCTATAATCTAATGAGATATAAAATTCGATAAAAGTTATAATCAATAATTTACTCTTTTCTATTGTAAAAACTTTTGTTGCTTAATAGATTTTGTGTTTATAAGTTATTTTAATATAAATTTATTAAAATTTAATATTTTTTTAATAAAGATTGTTTATAAACCTTTATCAAAGATATTAATCACAAATTTTAATAAATTTATATTAAAATTATTTTTCATTGTTTATATTTTCATTTTAAAGACTTTTTTGTTGCCTAAAGATAAAAAATTCAAATTTTGCTATAATTTCTATAATATTGCATTAATAACTGATTAAAAATTATTAAAGAGATATTCAATAATCATATTTTAAGATAATCAATTCTAAAACAAAGAAATATATTTTAAGTGTAGTAATCTAAAAATGAGATAATTTTTATAAATTAATGTAGTTTGCTACTTATAAGTTAAACAACCAAGAATATTTTTATAAGATATACTTATCTAATACATCATCTTTTTAACTCAGAAAGGTAAGTTCACTAGACTAAGTTATAGTAGTATAATCAATTATTCTTACTTGGTAACAAAACTTTTAACAGTGAATTACTAAAAAACTCATTTAAAGTGAGATTTCTTTTTATTCTTATAAGTTTAAATATTATTTTTATATCTAAATGTTAAACTAAATCAACTCTTGTAGTTCTAAATTAATCATTAATTGTAATATTTTTAACCATACAATATGTTAATTTGAGATAAAAATAAAAAAGAATTTCTTATTTTAAAAAAACTACGTTTTACAAGACGATATTCTTAATTTAAACATAATGAGACTCTGTTAGAATTCTACAAAATTTGATTAAAGTTTAAAAAATGTCTATTTCAGATAATTAAAGAAAAAAAGAAATTTAATTTAAGATAGGTTTTAATAAACAATTTGAAAATACTGTCAGAGTCCTGGTATTGGACTCGGAGCCTTGTAATAAAATTACATTAATATTTTTATAAAATGTTTTGTTTACTATTTTTTTATTTTTTCTTTTAACTGCATGATTTCTTAGGAAATAATTAATTTTCTTTAAAATAGAATATTTTTTTTAGAAAATTTAAAACCGACAAATACCTTTGGTATATATCTTTTAACATCTAAATAAAGTTAATATATTTCTCATTATTTCTATCTATAATTTCTAAATGAATTCATCTATAAATCTAAATATTCTGAATAAAACTTTATAAAGGTTTACTTTTTTTTGCTTAAAAAAAAATAAATTATATTTTTAAATTATATTTTATTAATTTTTATTTTATAATTTATTTTAATAAATTTTATTAATTTTTATTTTATAAATTATATTTTTAAATTATATTTTATTGATTTTTATTAATAAATTATTAAAATATTAAATATAATTTTATTTTATTAATTTTTTTTACTTTTACTAACCTTAATCAAAGTAAGAATCATTAAAATTACAACAATAATCAATAAAAAATAAATAATNNTATTCTTAAAATAAACACTTCTTCTTGGTAAATCAATTATCTCTCTATTAGTATTCTTAACATTCTCATTAAACCCACTTAAATAAAATTCAATCCTGTCAATCTTAGAAGTTTGTGCTGTGACTGCCATTTTTAATTCCATAAGCATACTAGTCAGCTGAAAGATAGTAGATTTAGTCTCTTGCATTGAGTTATCTTGTATTTGTAAAGGTGTTTCTTCATCGAAAGACCTGAATATTTCATGGTTAGACATTTTGCTTAGAAAGCTTTGTTGAGTTTCTCTAAATTTATAAACCAATGATTGTAACTGANAAGTAAAATAATCTTTCAGATTATTTTTCATTTTTCTGCACACTGGAAGAACCTCAAAGGAATGAACAATCTTTTCTAATTGAGAAAGATTGGTTGTAATTTTGTTTTTTAGCACATTTATTTCTCTCATTCTTTCAGATTTTGATACGAAAGAAGGTAGGCACTGCTTTTCTTGGAGTAAGTGAAGATCTTTTATTTGGATGTTTGTTGTTGCCATGAGTGATCTGAGTGAATTTATTTGGATNNNNGNNGATGGTGGTTTATAAGAAAAGTATTTACTTTTGTTTAAGAGCATGTTTATCAAAGTTTTCGTTGGTTTTTTTAAAATGTTTCATATTTTTATAAAAATATTGGATCATAAAAAAATTATTTATTTTTTAAATTTTTAAATTTTTTATTTGTAATATTAAAAAATAATATAAAAATTAAAAAAATTAAAAAAATAAAAAAATATTAAAAATATTAAAAATATTAAAAAATTTAAAAATTAAAAAAAGAAAAAAATTAAAAAAAGAAAAAAATTAAAAAAAGAAAAAAATTAAAAAAAGAAAAAAATTAACATGAATGAAAAGAAATATCCTCCAGATTGGCATAAAGTATCATCCTTAATAATCACATCCCAAAACGAAATGGATGATTCAAAATCANTAAAAGAAATCCTACAACTACACACCAAAAGAACCTTACAAATAGAAGAATTGTACACCCAGAAAAAGATTTCTAACACATTATTTAATTTTTTAAAAAAAGANTGTTTATGTGATGCCAGTTTTTTAAAGCTACGTAAAAGAAATGGATATAAAAATCTCTGTTGTACAATGTGTGTTGAGAAAGGGCTTAAAAATAAGGTATGTATTTGTAGATTATTTAAATCATTAACAATTAATTTTGAAGAATGTAATATTTGTGGGTGTAAAGGATGTTTTGATAAAAAGAAATGAACAATTTTTTATTTAAAAAATAAACCTAAGTCATTACATTGCATAAAAATGTATTTTAAGTTGATTGGTGAATTTTTTTGTAAATTTCGATTATTTTTTAAAATTTCTGACACTTTTACACAACTGTCATTCTCCTTGTTCTTTAACAAATTTGTTAATGAGTTAATTAAATGCATTTTGTTAAGAATTGTTAAATTATCAGGAAAAATATTTTTTTCGTTCGATTTTTTCAAATTTTGTTTTTTTATGATTGGTTGTTTTATAATTAATTTTTCTGGTACAGAATCAAACTTCTTAATTAATTCTTTTACCTTTGGTACGTAATCAAATGGTAATATTTTTACAACTGTGTTACATTTTTCCAATAATTTTTTGTTATTTTTCATTGTAACGAGGGTAAAAATGTTTAAATACTTTAATGATCAAATCTGATTAAAAGGCTTAGCTCTCTTCAAAGATTTTCATCTAATTTTACAAAAATTATCAAAAATAAAAGATAAAAAATTTAATTAACCGAGAAATTGGTCAGTGCGTCATTNTTTACGTGTATCATTTCTATTCCAATGCCATGAGAATTTTTGTTTATTTCGTTAGAATTACAAGTTGTTATTCCTAAGCCAAATATTTCATCTTCTACCCTTACAATTACGTATTCCCCTTTGAGCCATGGCTCTATCTTGTTAATATACTTAAATATACCTGGTAACATAACATCAGCACCAGAAAGAAGTGGTTTCTTTGCACCTTCATCTAAATAAGCTATTTTAAAAGGTAAGTCATCATTTAATAAACTAAAATGTGGTAAAAATTCACTTTTCCCAACGGAAAACAAAAGAATTTTATCTTTAAAACAAACCAAACTAACTTTATCTTTACACTTAACTATCTTTAATTCTTCTACTTCTTCATTAAAATTGTATTTTCTTAACAAATTTATCATTGATTTAAGTTGTTTTTTGCTTAAAATGTTCTCAGAAGATTTGTCTAATTTTTTAGGAATTTTCATTTTGGGTTTAAAAAAAAATTAACCAATTATTTTACTTTTATTCTCTTGTTCTTTCTCTTGGCTTGCATTTCACAAATCCATCAGTCTTCAAAATCATCCTAGCTATTTCAGTGGCTGCCACTAAAACCCTTCTTTTTGTTCTTAATGATTCTACTACACCATTCTTTTTCATACAACCTACGTCATTAGTCGTAAAATCAACACCGAAAGTGCTGTTATTATTTTTGTGTTCAGCTCTTAACTTTGATTTTATCAAATTAAAATCTAAACCACCGTTCTGAGCCAAAATGACTGGTATTTGTTGTAATGCATCAGAAAAAGCNAAGATTGATTCACTTTCTTTTCCTTTAATCGTATAAGAATATTCTTGTAACAAAAGAGACAGTGCCATCTCAACTGATCCTCCACCATAAATCAATTTTCTTTCTTCTTTTAGCTTATTCAATACACAAAGTGCGTCATGGACACTTCTTTCTGCCTCATCCAATACTTCTTTACTGCTTCCTTTAAGCACAATTGTGGCTGCTTTTTTACCTGTATTCTCGAATAAAATCATTCTTTCATTTCCTACAAAAATATTCTTAAGTTTCGTACACTTTCCTAAAGAATCTTCTGTTAAATTTTCAAATGAACTGACAATCTTTCCTCCTAAAAATTTGTTAAGTCTTTCTACTCCATCAAAATCTGCATGCTCAATTACGTTAATATTCTTCTCTTTAAGAAGTTCTAATGGATAATCATAAATAATTTGTCTGTTCACAAAACAATTGAAGGGAACAGAGGTAATTTTCTCAATTTTTCTTTTCATTTTTTCTTTGTCTTCTTTTTCAATTTCACTCAATTCTTTTAATGATTCTACGTTTATTTTTGCACCAAATAATTTTACTTTGTCAGTGTCTAAAGAAGTATTGGCCACTAAAACTGAAATATTTTCGCATTCTTCTACTTCTATGTCTTTATTTAAAATAAAGCCATCTGACAAGTAAGACTCCTCTAAATTACCATTTGTTTTTATGATTTGTATTAAATTAAGATCATTTTCATTCTCTAATTTCTTGATTGCTTCTACGCAAAGCTTGGCAAAATGATCCAAATCACATTTCAACACTTTAGAACAAATGGTTGTCTTTGCTAAATTAAGCATTTCTGCATCATTTTCTTCTTTTAGTTCGAAAGAAAAGTTTTCTAATTTCTCTAAAATGTGCTGTAATGCCATTTCAAATCCTTTNATTACCAATACTTTAGGAATATTCAGTTTNGCTGCTTGTAAAAGTAACTCAGTAGCTAAGATTGTTATTGAAGTTGTGCCATCACCCTCTTCCCAGTCCTGAGAAACAGAAGCATCAATCAAAATTTTAGCTACTGGGTTGTCAATAACAAGATTTTTTAAGATTGTGGCTCCGTCATTTGTGATGGATATTTTTGAACCTGTGTCTAATAATTTATAAGCTCCTTTAGGCCCTAAGGTTGTCTTTACAATGCTGTTTATTATTTCTACGCCAGTAAGGAGTGTTTCATTTGCTTCGTCTCCTCTTTCTTCAATGGTACCATAGTTGTTATGTGTAAGAATAGTCATGGGTAAAAAAGGTAAAATTTTTATAAAATTATAAAAATTAAAAAATTTAATTTAAATTTAATGTAAACCCATGGATAAAGAAATCACCCAAGAAGATTGTTGGTCAGTTATTTCTTCATACTTTGAACAGAAAGGATTGGTCAGACAACAATTAGATTCATTTGATACATTTATCAAGAATACAATGCAAGAAGTAGTGGATGATAATTCTACCATTATTGTTAAGTCAGTCTCAACAGGTCAGAGTGAATGTGCACCAAGCATAAAACTTAAATTTGGTCAAATAAGTTTGAGTAAAACACCTGTGGTTGTAGAACCTGACGGAAAAATAATTGATATTTTTCCTAATGAAGCTAGGCTTAGAGATTTAACTTATGGTTCACCACTCTTTATTGATGTTACTAAAACACAAATTGATGAAAATGGTAAAGAAGACGTGCATGAATACCCCAAAGTACCTTTAGGAACCATGCCAATTATGCTTAGATCATCTTATTGTGTCTCTAATGGTTTATCAGACAGAGATTTAATTCAATTGGGAGAGTGTCCATACGACCAAGGAGGGTATTTTATTGTTAATGGCACAGAAAAAGTTTTAGTGGCACAAGAAAGATTAGCAACCAACATTGTTTATTGCTTTAAAAAGAATAATTTAGTCTCAGCAGAAATAAGAAGTGTGCCAGAAAAAGGTGCTAAAGTGCCATCACAAATTAGATTGAAATTAGTTAAAAAGCCAGACTCAAATGAATATTTGATTAGAGCAACTTTACCAATGATTTTACAAGACATTCCTATTTTGGTAATCTTCCGAGCACTGGGATTTAATTCTGATTTAGAAATTTTAAAACACATTTCTGATGACTCAGAAATATTACAATTAATAAGACCAAGCATAGAAGAAGGAGAATCAATTGTTAATGAAGAAAGTGCTTTAGATTTTATAGGAAGAAGAGGTGCACCAATTGGTTCTTCACAAGTACAAAGGATTCAGTTTGCTAAAAAAATAATCAGGAAAGAATTTTTACCACACATTGGCACAAAAGATTTTTGTGAAAGTAAAAAGGCATTCTTTTTTGGGTATATGATCAATAAAATGTTATTGGTTCATTTGGGAAGGAAAGAAGAGGATGACAGAGATCATTACGGAAAAAAGAGAATGGATCTGAGTGGACCTCTTTTAGGTTCACTTTTTAAAACACTTTTTAAGAAATTACACAATGAAACAGCTAAGCATTTGCAAAAATGTGTGGAGTATGGAAAACAATTTGACATTGCCTTGTGTCTTAAAACTTCTATTCTCTCTCATGGTTTTAGGTATGCGATAGCAACAGGAAATTGGGGAGAACAAAGTAAATTTATGCAAAGTAAGGCAGGAGTGGCTCAAGTGTTAAATACTTATAATTTTATAAGTAAACTAAGTCATTTGAGAAGAGTTAATACACCAATTGGAAAGGAAGGAAAATTAGCTAAACCAAGACAATTACACAATTCTCATTGGGGAATGATTTGCCCTGCAGAGACACCAGAAGGTCAAAGTTGTGGTTTAGTAAAAAATTTAAGTTTGATGGCTTATATTACTGTAGGATTTCCTTCATCAAAAATAGTTGAATTTTTAGAAGAATGTGGTATGGAAAATTTAGAAGAAATGGAACCAAAAAAGAATTCTTATAAAATATTTGTGAATGGAACATGGCTTGGCATTCATAACGAAGTAGATTTTATAATCAAAGGATTAAAACTAAGAAGAAGGATTGAAAACGCACAAGAAATTTCTATAGTCAAAGACGTACGTGACAAAGAGTTAAGAATATTTTGTGATGCAGGAAGGGTGTGTAGACCTCTTTTTACTGTACAAAATCAAAGATTAACAATCACAAAGGAATGTGTTGCTATGATAAAAAACAAAGAATCTTTTTCTTTTGATGATTTGGTAAAAAATAATTTTATTGAATATTTGGATTGTGAAGAAGAAGAAATTAGCATGATTTGTATTTCACCAGAAGAATTAAACAAAAGTAGAATGAATGATGAATTTAAAATGAATAAAGAAAGTAAAGGAATGATTAAATATACACATTGTGAGATTCATCCTAGTATGATTTTAGGTATTTGTGCATCAATGATCCCATTTTCTGACCATAACCAATCACCAAGAAACACTTATCAAAGTGCTATGGGTAAACAAGCCATGGGTATTCATGCCACTAATTTTTTGTTAAGGATGGATACTTTAGCAAATATTCTTCATTACCCACAAAAACCTTTGGTAACAACACGAAGCATGGAATATTTAAGGTTTAGAGAATTACCTTCAGGACAGAATGCTATTGTGGCGATAGCTTGTTATGGTGGATACAATCAAGAAGATTCTATAATTATGAATCAAAGTGCCATTGACAGAGGTCTTTTTAGATCATTTTTTTACAGAACATACACTGATCAAGAAAATATGACAAGACCAACACAACATGAAAGATTTGCAAAACCAAGCAGAAATTTTGTGGTAAGAATGAAGAATTGTAATTATGAAAAATTAGATGAGGATGGTTTAATTAATCCACAAGTGAGAGTAAATGGCAATGACATTTTGATTGGTAAAATTGTGCCAATTCTTGACATTGAAAAAAGTACGAAAGAAAATGAAATTTACATTCACAAAGATTCTTCTACACAAATGAGAGCCACAGAAAGTGGCATTGTTGATAAAGTGATTATTTCAAGTAAAGAAGGGTATAAATTTACGAAGGTAAGAGTAAGAAGTAACAGAATACCTCAGATGGGTGATAAATTTGCAAGTAGACATGGACAGAAAGGTACAATTGGTATTACAATGAGACAAGAGGATATGCCATTTACAAGTGAAGGATTAATACCTGACATAATCATAAACCCACATGCTATACCAAGTAGAATGACAATAGGTCATTTGATTGAAGCTTTGTTAGGGAAAGTATGTGCTTTGAGTGGTGACGAAGGAGATGCCACCCCTTTTTCAGGTGTATCAGTGGAGAATATTTCTAATAAATTAGATTCACTTGGTTATCAAAAAAGAGGATTAGAAGTTATGTACAGTGGTTTTACAGGTAGAAAATTAGAAGCACAAATTTTTATTGGACCAACGTATTATCAAAGATTAAAACACATGGTAGAAGATAAGATGCATGCCAGAGCAAGAGGACCTGTCCAAATACTTACCAGACAACCAGTAGAAGGTAGATCAAGAGAAGGAGGATTAAGGTTTGGTGAAATGGAAAGAGATTGTATAATTTCTCATGGCTCAGCCTCATTTTTAAAAGAAAGATTGTTTGATGTTAGTGATCCTTACAAAGTGGCTTTATGTGAGATATGTGGTTTATTTGCTATTCCTTTGGATGATTCTATTGAATGTAAATCTTGTAAGAATAGAAGTAAGGTTTGTTATGTTAATATGCCATATGCNTTTAAGTTACTTGTACAAGAATTATTAGCTATGAATATAGCACCTAGGTTTAGAGTTAATTAAAAGAATATTCTCTAATTTTGTTATAAAATATACTTTTAATTAAAGTATATTTATATTAAAAAGGTTTATTAATTACTTTGTCTTTAGTTTTGATCTTTTTTCGAAAAAAAGTAGATTATTTATTTTTTTTAATAAATATACATTTAAATATGTATTTATAAAGGTATTGTAGTGATNAAATATTTTTTAAAAAAAATAGAAATTTAACATTTAAATATTTTTTAAAAAAATAGAAATTTAACATTTAAATATTTAAAAATTACAAATAAGATTCCAGTAAAAAATTTTTGCAAGTTACATTTAAAGTATTATTTGTAATATGCTAAAATATTAAAGTAACTGTTTTTTGACTAAATTAGTTTAAAAACATTTTTTAATTTTAATTTTTATTTTTGTGTTAAAGATAAAAAAGATATTTTTTCATAAGAAGTTTGCATCAGCAATAAATTACAAATATTATTAAAATTTAAAACTTATGTTATTCAATAAAAAATTAATTAAATTATTTTTTAATTTTTCTTTTGTCTTTCTTCATTCTTCTATCAATAAAAACAACCCTTCCCTTTCCTTTAGGTATTTTTACTCTTCCCCCTTTCTGCTTAACTATGACCACTCTTGGCTTATTTTTAGTCCTTTTAAATGAACTTCTTCTTATTTTTCTGGCAGCATCCTCTAAATCTTCTTCATTTTCTTGTTCTTCCTTCCTCTCTAAAGCTCTTCTAGTCAATCTATCAGCCTTCTTTCTTCTTCTAAGCAGCGCCTCTTCTTCTTTTTTATTTCTTAAAATTCTTCTTTTTTGATCTTTAAAATCTTCTTCTACTATTTTTTTAGGTAATTTGCTTGTATCATTAGTACAATACTTATCAATTGTCTCTTCAATAAATTCTTCTTCATTTTCTTTAAGCCTAATCGCACACCTTATTTCTTCTTCTTCTAGTTCTAAACTGTCACTACAACTGAAAACTTCTTCTTCTTGGGAGACTATCACTTCCTTTTCTTCTTTTTCTTTGTAATATGCATCAAATATTTTATCTTTAAAAAAATTCATGGCTGGTAAATCAATTTTCTTCTCTTTTCTTTCTTTTTTCTCTTTTTTCCTCTCCTTTTTTTCTATTTTAAGCATCTCTTCTTCTATTTTTTCTAATTTCTGTTCGTCAGTAAGCAATTTTACTTCAAAATTTTTATCAGCTTTGATCCTAAAAATAAAATTTTCTAATTTTATTTCCTCGTTTTGTAATTTTAAAATTATTTTGTTTCGCCATCTTAAAATTTTTCTTTTTTCTGCTTCGCTAATCAATTTTAAATCAGAAAATTGTATTTTTAATTCTTCTGTCAAATTTTCTTTAAGTTCTTTTTCTTCTTCTTTGTAATTTAATTTATCGAAATTAGTTAAATCTTCTAAAGGAGTGTTTGAATTAAAAAAATCTGTCAAAGTAAATTTTTTTACTTTGTTAAAATCTTCTAATTCATTTTCTTCTTTAAACACTTTTTCAGGATTAAATAAATCATTTCTTACTTTTTCACTAATAAATTTATGACAATAAACAAATATTTCGGCACTTTCTTCTCTTGAACTAAGTGGCTTGGTAGCATCAACCTCTTCAAATATTTCATTAAAAACACTCAGAAGTGCACAATAATCTTTTGATCTAAAAATTTTGGTTACAAAATTACCTCCGTCGCACAAAAATTCTGATGCTAATCTTAAAGAATGAAGAACCAATTCATTCTGGGCATAAGCATCTTGTTCCCAGGCAGTACCAACATTTGGTGCACCGTCATGCAAAATTAATTCTACTTTTTTGTCTCCAAGAATTCTAACCAATTCTTTTCTACAAGTGTCTGTTGTTATGTCACTTTTAAAAGTAATCACGTTAGGTATTGGCTTTATTGAATCTAAATCAACACCGATAATTGTTTCTATGTTGTGTTTAGCCAGTACTTGTAACCACCCGCCTGGCGCAGCACATAAATCTATCGCCGCGGTCACACCTTCTAGAAAATTATATTTAGTGTTTAAGTGTATTAATTTAAAAGCTGATCTTGCTCTGTAGCCAAGTTCCTTTGCTTTATGGTAAAATTTATCTAAACGATTCTTTCCTATTTTTTTCCGTGAAGCCATGGGATTTTTTATTTAA